>JAPMOQ010067614.1:0-20496 GCA_026543055.1 Argiope trifasciata | reverse complement strand
AGTTTTCTATCTCACACTAGATGCTGAAATGCTGTTAAGAGTTATTTGTGTTGAATTAATCATTATTATTAAACTATATTCAGTACTATTTCTATTGGTTTAAATGCCGGCGTCCTGGCCTAGAGGTAGCGTGTCTTTCCCGTGATCTGGCTTCCGGTGTTCGAGTCCCGGTTCGGGCATAGTTGTTATTCTGCGTGTTCTATCTGCGAGATGTGTGAATGAGCCCCGCAATAAAAAGGGGTTGTGCAAGCGAATGTGTGTGTTACTTTTATTTGAGCTAGAAGTCGGACTTCTGCCTTCTGGGTGCTCAGGGGTCTTTACCCTCAGAACTACTGCACCCCCTTTCCGTGGAAACACGGACACGTCATCGTCATCATTGGTTTAAATGTTATAGATACATTCAAAACTATATTGTACTACTTGTTAATATCTATTAATGTTTTTAAAACCATACTGCACTTTTTATATTGGTTTAAAATGTTATTAATATATTCAGAGCTATATTTTGTGTTGAATCAAATATTATTAATATATGAAAAGCTGTATTAACACGTTAATTACCACTTGAGGTGTATCGCTCAGGTAATATATATACATCAGTGAGATACATATGAATACACTGTAACATAACTTATCTCGGTCAATATGAATCACTCATACTTTCCATAAAAGCTTGTACTTTTTTTATCCATTACTCTTTGAGATTATATTAACGCATAATAATTGTTAAAATAAGCCATTGTTGAAACGAATTCGTTATCGGTTTGTCTATGTGTTGACAAAATGAGTTTGGAATGATATTCATCATCTTCGTCAGATAGCAAATCATTCATCAATTTCTCGAAAACTTAACGTACTTTTCTTTCTCATAACTATCCATATTTCTATGAAATATTTTTACAGTAATTCATATATACAAGACTTATTTTAAGAGTGTAATATACAAATTCAACAATCGCAATGGGTTACCTTATATTTTCGTATTTTATTTTTCATCAAAAGTTTGCTATCATCGTTCAGATTCGTTGCAATGACATACAAGGAATTAAGGATGCTCCACAAAGTGTGCAGCGTCTAATAATTAAAGATTTGAGTAGAAAACCTCAAGATGAGTATTTTGAAGTATAACATGTGGTGCCCCCAAGTATAGCACCATTGTCTAATTAATGTGTGAAGCTTCTGTAATAAAAATTTCAAGAAATGGGAAGGACAAAATAAAACTAAATCAATAAGTGAAAATAAATGTTTATTGAGAGTTTTCAATATAACAGATTTTTGAAATGTCGAACCATTCGAACAAATGATGAAGTCAGGAATCGAATGTCGCGGCAGTTTTCGCTGCAAAACGTGTTCTTTCCTTGACCTCAATTTAAATTATTACTCACAAGTTGTCTAATATCGAAGGCTATATGAAATACATTGCGTCTTTCAAATGTCTCCATAAAAAAAATCGCATAAGTTAAGATCCGGGGAGTAACGTGACCACTCTATAACATTGTCTGTTTCCATCAATCTACGATGAAAATGTTTCGTTAAAGGATCGGAATTTCGCTGAGTGCGATGAGGTCTAGCACCGTCTTGCACCAATAATCTCTTATCTTTCATGCGTAACATTTGATCGTCGTGCTTTGTCTATATTGTGGTGATCACAGTCATCAAAGGAAGCTTCCTTATTGAGCAATTGTTGTATGCATCCTAATTTGGAATAGAAACTGTCGAGTTAGTAATTATTGTTCTTCAAGTAATCAGACTATTCTGATGAGATTAGGTGACTGCCAAAAAACACTTTACACTAGTGAAAAGCTTATTATTAAGATTTAAAAAATAGAATTTAAATAGCTATCGAAAGACTCACTTTTCAAAAATAACTTTCATATGTATATGTACTAGATGCAAATCAAGCTAAAGGCAGCGCCCCCCAAAAAATACGTTGAAATAAAATAAAGAGACTGTAGTAAATCGAATGTGATGGAGGTTTAAATGGTTCAAGTAGAAAAGCCAACATAATATTCCATAGTAAAAGTATAATTGAAACATAATTAGTAAGTAATAAAATTTGTCAAAAATAGGGAGTTTAACTTTGAAGACAGAAAAATATCAGTAAAAAAAATTAAAGCAAAGAGAGAAAGATAAATAAGTAAATAAGGAAAAAAAGAAAAAAAAAAGAAAAAGAAAATATAAATAAATAAACATAAACAATAAAGAATATACATTGGCTCAGCCTAAGTTAGAATCCCTTATCCTGAGCAAAAAGCTATATAAAGAATTCTTTTTTCCTTTTTTTTTTCTTATACTCACAGGATATTGTCCACTTTTATTAGTACTTGACTTTCTCAGTGCATATTTTGAAGAAAGGCTATTGTAAAGCTCATTTGAAGTTTGGAATTGGTATAAAACATTAACACTTGAAGTACTAAGAGGAATGCAAAATTGCCTCACCACAAGATATAACTGAGAAATAGTACTTATTTTTTTATCTCAAAAAAAAGTCCAAAGATTAATCCATATAGGAGATACTAGGATAAATTATTTTTCCATTTGGAAAATTTTGCTTTCGTTGTGATACAGGAAATCTAAGATATATTGGGCTTCTAAAGGTAATTTATTATTTAAATGGATTTGGGAGATATTTTGTTGAGATTTAATAAAATTTCTGAAATGATGAAGAATAGGGAAATGAAATATTTAATGTGGAATGTCATCATAATTATTATCACGATCCCACATGTTATACATCAAAATACTCATCCTGCCCTGTTCTATCCGAATATGAAAACATTAGACGCTGCATACTCTGTGTAACACCCTGTACTTTCCTTACCTTCAAAGTAACAGACATAATAAAAATATTAAGTACACGATCTTCTTAAATCACTAACATAAGATCTTTATACAACTGTCCAAAAAAAAACATTCTTAAAAATGTAATAAGAATTCTCTAAGTAAAATGAAATATTAATTCATTTTTAAATATGCCTAAATTTATAATAAATTATAATGGTTTTCTTTTCACGTGACTTTCATTGAGGTTTAATTTCCTTGCAGGATTGTTTTCAGAATTCAAGTTTTTGCAAAATTTATTTTATCTTTGGATTTTTCGCAAAATAATTATTTTCTAATTTTTATTACGTAGATAAAAGAATCTTAAATATATTAACTGCTTTTCTTTTTGAGTATTATTTTTTTATTCCAATTTAGTTAAGAGATGCATTCAAATATTTAGAAATGAAATTACAAAAAAAGGCTTTATTATTTTCAGAAAATGTAGAAATACGGTCACCTGAATAGTTATATAACCAAAAATAATATTTAAAAGGGTCTATATATATATATATATATATATATATATATATATATATATATATATAATATAAACACGGGAAACATCTCGGGAAACCAGTAAAAATAGGCAGCACTTGCGTGAAATTATATTAAAATATTTCACTGCAAAAGAAGGCACTCTAATAGAGAGCATTCCTGTTAAAATATTTGTAGCATTGTTGTATATTGAATAATATTATATCGCGCAATATTGTACAATATTATGTAATGGCTGTACAGTATTAGACTGCTAGATAGCAGAATTCAATTGCTGTCTGAAATTTATACATTATAAAATACAACTTGCGATGAACGATTAAAAGTGATTTCAATACACATGTTAAAAAAATTGTAGACTACAAAAAATAATTCCAAGATGTAGATGCAGAGTTTGAGCAAAGCTCTCTTCTAACATAAATCGACAAACATTACAAGTTTATTTTAAACATGGCAGAACTCACTTAAGAGCTGTCATGTCCATGAAAGAAATTTTACAATAATTTTACTATGATCTGTAACTAATAATATTATTGAAACAACCACCGTATTTACCAAATGTTTTTCCTTCAGATTGTCATTTGTTTTTCTCCATGCAAAGTTTCCTTTTCCCCACCCAGATATCAAAATTGTTTTGTTAACTAGATTGCGTCTAAGCAACAAGATTTTCAACATTTTTTTTGGAGGGGGGTGATAGGGGACATAATTTTTTGTCTGAATAATGCAAAAATCTGAGAAAAAATTGTACTTACTGAGGTGAAATACTTTGATTACACAATTCTTTTTATTTTTCTTACAAAAAAATGCCATTTTTTAGTATAAAAAGATAAGACAGTCATATTTATGTAACCATAAATGCTATATAAAATAAATAAACTCTGGGCACTGTTTTAAAATTTCGCCAGTTTTTTTTCAGAAATATATTTATTTACACAAACAAAAATAACTTAATTCTTCAAATCATTTAATGCATTTTTGTGAAACTATGTTTCTATTTCTAAAGGTTGACAGATTAGATATGAATGCCTACATATTTTTAGAAAGTAAGTGATATCCTAAATATTTAAAATTATGAATTACTCAATTCGTACTTAATCATTAACAATTGTAAATAAATGCAGTTGTTTTTTCCAGGAACATTTAGAAGATACTGATTTATAATTTAAGAACATAAAACTCCTAATACACAAAGAAGAAGGAGTCCTTAAAAATATAAATTTCATAGGAAACAAAATTTAAATAAAAGCATATCAAAACAAAAAGCAAAAAAAGAATTCTGATTCTCAAAACAAACTTAGCACAAATGTTTCATGGTTCGGAATGTTTTATTGGATAAAAACAGCGTTACAAATGTTTTTTCTTCCAAACTTTGAAAGCATATTTTCTACACAAACCTTTTCTTCGTTATCGATCTGGAATAAGACTGGCTTTGATATTTCGTGTTATAAAAGCGATCAACCGATTCAGAATTATTTATTAATCGTCAAGATTTATAATTCTGATATATTTAATGCCCTTATTCATATTTCCAAATAAAATTACCTGGTTATATCGGTTTTCAAAGTAACTTTTTGGAGTTACTTTGAAAACTGATATATCCAAGTCATGGATATATCAGCTCTCCGCACGCAATCTGGGTTCATTAGTTTTGGTCGCGATGTGTTATTATTCAATAAGACTCAAAAAAAAATCTTATATAACCAAAACAATGAATAAAATATATGTTTGATTGTGTTTCATTTCCAATAACATGTTATGTTATATGAATTTCATATTTTTATGTAGAAGAACTATGACTGATTTGCATTTTGATTCTTACTTATATTTTAGCATTTTAATAGCATAATATAGCATAAACCCTTATATACAAGTTTGTCATTAAATTACCTTAACTATTTCGAGGTATCTGCGACTTAAATTAATGAATGAAATGTGATAATAATCTGTATACAAGCTGTTTTGTGTACAAAACTTTAAAAAAAAAAACTTGTTTGATAGTCAGCTAGAGTTAATGTCAAAATATTGAGGGAAAACACTGTAATCGCAAATTAAATCACCCCAACACTCTCTCTTATACTCTTCAATCAATGTGCTTAAGTCTTATTAACTGTACGAATAGTATGAAAAAATTTATTACAAAGCAATTTTTGGCGAGTTTTGTTGGTGATTGATAGCTGGGATGCTACGACTGTAGTGCAACGTGCAGATTTTATGCATTTAAGTCATTGCATTTTTGAGTTATTGCACTTACATAGTTGTGAAAATAATGTTCGATAGACGGTAGATTCTTTGACTAATTTGATAGGGACGCTGTGGCCTGGTGGTAAGACCACGACTTCAGAACCCGTGGATTTCAGGTTCGAGGCCCGATTCCACCGAAAAATCGTCTAACACATCGAAAACATCATCTAATCACGACTCAAAATTATGAGGTTCGTCCTATAAAAACCCAAGGGTTGCTTGAAAGCGGGACGTTACCAAACCAAGTTTGATTAATTGATATATTTTTACATTTTAGATATTAAACATGTGTTTCAAGCTTATTTTTTCGTTACCTTAAAACAACTAGACAGATAGACTTCTCTTGAATGGATTTCATCCAACGTTCTATAAAAGTTTACAAATTTAATTTGTAAATTTCAAAGCATTTCTGTGCTATCGTGTTCACAAGTAGACACACTTAGTGCTAAAAAGTCTGTTTTCGAACTCAAAGAGAGAAGTCTGAAGCACAGCCATTTGTCCAAAATATAGAATACAGAGTTTTGAAGTTTACAATATTACTTTCATTGCATAATTCGTATACGAGGAAGTAATTAAAGGTGTGTGACCCATAGGTATTTAACTCGCATTTCAAAAAGGAACATTTCCTCCTTTTTGGAAATAAATTAAAGTATTGATTTTTAAGTGCAGAAATTTAATTTACAGAATTGCTATATAATTGCATTTGGTGTACTACTGTACTGTAATGGTAAAATGTAGTAGTAATAGTATTGTTAGTTTAACTGTAAATGTTCCAAAATTATTTTCGAATTGATTTGCGTACTTTCTTATGGATAATCCGTGATCGACTTGTCACTAAATTTAGAGGATAATCAGATTTTATTTCAGAATCAATACACGAGGGGTGATTCAAAAATTTTGCAAATGGTATTTGGAATAATACATTATTTGATTTATAATACGAGCACATAAATAAAGGTATGTGCTAATTGGTCCATTGTAATTGTGGATGAGGATATTGTTATCCAGAGTGGAAACAGATAGTATCAGTTGTCTTAGACCAGTCATTCGAGCAGAGAGTTGAAACAGTGACAGTAATGGCAAAACTAGAGAAGTGATCTCGCACAAAAGTGCGAGCTGTGATGCGATTTCTATGGGTCAAGAATGTATCCTCGTCGGACAATCACAGACAAATCTTGGAAGTGTACGGGGCCGAAGTAATGAATAGAAAACAGGTGCCGAAATTATGGCGTTGTTTTCAAACGGGCAGAGATTGCTGGAAATGTTTAGGTGTGAGGTCTGGAGTCACCCCCCCCCCATCAGTCCCTATTTAGCTTCCAGTGACTATTTCCTTTTCCACGCATTGAAGAAACACTTATCCGGAACAAGGGTCATATCAGATAGCGATGTTCAAAAAGATGCTGAAAACTGGTTCAATAACAATTGATTATTATCGAGATGGGTTAAACAAATTGGTCCAGCGGTGTGATAAATGCCTCAGCAGGTTTGGTGATAATGTAGAAAAGTGACTGCAGCATACGATTCTTAATTACCATTTATCTCCTGTATCTATTGTTAATAAAGCATTTTTTCTTTGCCTTGTAAACTTTTCTTTTTGGGATCACCCCTCGTACATGCAAGCATCTGACAAGCTTTCCGGATCGCTCTTTAAGAAAGAAAAAAAAAACAGGTGATAATCAAGATAATCACATATTGACTACTCCGACCTTCTCTGATAAAATTTGTGATAGTGATACTACTGATAAAATTTATGATAAATATCGGTTAATAACTTAATCGCCTCAATAGCATTCCCGAGAACTAGGGTTGAATTCTAAAGCCGAATGCCTGCCACGATACAACTTTTCCCGTAGGGAGGATGTTTCATAATCAGTAGAGGGTAGTCAATCCCATCACATTTCTGTACTCTGCCGAGTAGCAAGAGCCAACCACAGTGTTGGAGATTCTCATATTCTAAAGTTCCCCCTTATCACATAATAATCAATATCAGATTAGTTTTTTGTTGTTGAATAGATTTTAATATAAAGGATTTTTAATAGGATTTTTAAAATTTTGTTATACATTTCAAATAAAATTTAACTTTAAAATCTAGTATTCTTTTTTTAAAGAAATGTGAGCCCATTTTTGAGCATTGCTGTTCTTTCCTATATATAATTACATGTATAAAAATATAGGCGACAAAACAAGAAAATGCATAACACAATAAACAAATCTGAGTAAGGTTTCTAAAATAATAAACGTTTCATGACTATGCTTAAAGTTTAAAAACAATTTGCAGAAGAAATCATTCAGAAATTATAACACAAAATCTTTAGTTGAAATTTTTAGGAGCCATTAATTTCAGCGAAACACTTGATCTCCAAAGGCGAATAGATAATTTGTTATATAAACGGAGAGAGTGTAAATGTGCTTTATTTTTCATTTACATGTAAATGGCAAAATGGTTAAATGTCATGAATTATCGGGCATCTTGAACTGAAGGTTTCTTATACCTCGAAAACGGTTTTTGCTGGGAAAAAAAATTACATTGCCAACAATATAAACTATAATATAACTGCTTTAATAATATTAAAAATTTGCACAAAAGCTTTTATTTAAAATAAATTTGTGTAACAGCTTTAATTCTAACTTCTGCAATACCTTAAATAAAATATTTAGGTGAATTTTGGATATCCACTGATATAAAAGCTCATAGCAAAATACTATTAGGTTAAAATTTTAAATTCAATAATATTTGCAGGACTTTTATATATATCCCTTCACTAAAACTTTAAAAAAATACTAATATAAAACAGATATATTATATTAACTTTATTTAAATAATATTTCTTTTTTTGTCTAAATATTCATTTGATCCTAATGGATGTAAAATGTTTATTTAACATCCATGAACTCTTTTAATTTTTCAAACATAATTCATTAAAAAATTGGGCTAAATTTTTTAGACAAATCGTATTTTTGACAAGTGTTATTCTCCTTAGTGAAATTATTAATGTTCAAAACCCATTAAATTCTTTAAAATAAATAACTTATTTGAGTAACAATTATTATCAAAAACATAAAAATTATCACAATGAACTATAAAAATATTTACTGAATACTCAATAATTTTTGAACATTTACAAATAAATTCATAAAAAAATAATATGCTGATTTTTTTTTCTTAATTATATTTCCTAATGATATAATCCATGTTTATATCCTGAATATCTTTATTATCAAATATCAATAAATTTCTTTAAAAAAGAAATTACTATTTTGAGTAACAGTTTTCACCCAAAGTATTCAAATGTTCATGATGGATTGCTACAAATATTCATTAAATATTCAAAGATTGAATATTTTCACTTATACACTTCAATAAATCATCAATAAATTTCTTTAAAAAAAGAAATTACTATTTTGAGTAACAGTTTTCACCCAAAGTATTCAAATGTTCAGGATGGATTGCTACAAATATTCAAAGATTGAATATTTTCACTTAAACATTTCATAATATTTATGTTTCATTTAAAAAAATTATTGGTAATATTTGCACCTATTCTCCTGAAAATATCTTTAATAAATTACCAAAACCCAAATCCATGCAATTTGTATAAAATAAATCATTGTTTGAGTAACAATTTTGTTTCGAAAAATTTGAGCTATCAAAACGTTCCATTATGATGCTAAATGAACTTCCAGCAACTCCATACATCCTCGGAGAATTTTAAAACTTCCCATCCATAATTATAAATTTCTTCATGCGATATGATCATGTGCATAAATAAGCCTCACGGGAAAATCAAAATTAAGGCACTTCAACGTCCCAAAATGACACAGGACGCAGTACCAAAAAATGTGAGTTAGCGTGATTATGACCACACCCACCTCTGATTTCTTGCAGCTGCAAAGGTCACTCGACATTTGCACTGATTTCCATCCACTTAATTAAGCAGGTCACTCATATATACATGGAGAAATATTGTTTCGTTCCTAAACAAAAATACTCATTCTTAAAAAAAAAAAATGTAACGTTGGTCTTTTGTACAGACTTTATTGATGGTCGAAATTTGTAGAAACAAATGACATATGTACAATATTTTTCTTTGTCACCACCGACCATATCACGAAGTTTTGCCTACATGTCTGCTATTGATCGCAATTCTCTTGCATTCTATTTAAATAAGCTGGCAATCAATGAACTTTTATGGCCATGTGAGAGGCATTTGTGTTTTGTCTAAAAGTTTTCGGCGCATATTTCACCTGATAAAAGTGATTTATGCGTAGCTAGAGAGTCACTGACCTCAGAACTTATTATTAAAGTGCATTTGCTTAATAGTCTGCAATGGAATTGTAACAGCAAATGTTCAAATTTAAAAAAATTTTGTAGATAATAAAATATTATCTTTTAAACTGCGATCAAGTTTAGTATACAGAATAATCTCAGTATCCTTAAATTTTGAATTAATTAAAAATTAAAAATATACTAGACTGTCTCATATTCTTTAGACAGGTTTTTATTTCATTATATGTTAGTGGCAAGGTTAAGGGAACGAGTTGTATTTGAATAAGAATCATTGACAACAATATATTTATTATATTACTGAGATAATGGGTGTCGTAGTTAATCATTCGTTATATGTATATTCATGTATTTGTATGTGTTTCCGTGTGTTCAAATTAGTATGACTGCTTGTGGACAAATTAAATGCAATTAAGAGATTGAGAAAAGGTGAAAATTTGTAAGAAGTTATAAATTATTATCAATTTAAATCAACAGATAATGTTAACAGGGTTCATAACAAAGAAGTAAATAGTATTGAAGTAAGTTTAAAATTCATGAAAAAATAAGAGAATTTTCAAGAATAAGATTCTTGTTTTAAGATGTCATTTCATAACACAAAATTATAGTCATATTCCATTTTAAAAAAGTATAAAATTGTAACAAGACTATTTGTTAACATCAAAAATTTTTAAAAATTATCACTATATTTCCTTTTGATACTGTTTTTCGATTTTTTTATCTGCCCGAAGGAGTACCCTCTATACTTATATGAAAAGTTCTGCGATACTTTTTTTAAGATATATATTTTTAAGAAGTTGAGTATTACAAATTAACCTCTTACACGTTTCGTTTTTATAAATTATTTTTATCTCAGTGCGCTAAGATGGTATGACTTTGGCATCTCTAGAAAGTTGAGGGGTTGTAAAATCAAACTCTTAATTCTTTTTTTTTAATTGGATAAACCTGATATAATTGAATCATTCGCCTAATGGCACACTATTCTTTTCTTGAAAGCCTGATTTTTCTTTTTCTTTCAACACTCTTTGTTTTAAATAGTTTTTTAACATTTAACGTGCTAATAAAGCTGCTAATTGCTGCGACATTATTTTTAAAATAATTATTTTAAAAAAACAAAGCAAAGAAGATACAGCAAAAACTTTCCACTTTCGTCAACGTCAACCTATCAATAACATGTTTGTAAATTTCAATTAAGGCTTCAAATTTTAAACATTGGCTAAAGTTTGAAAAGAAGTGCAAGAACAGCCTAAACCATACTTTCGTATCGTCTTGTGGTAAAAAGATATGAAATGAAATTCTTCTCTGGTGAACAACTTAAAAGCACGCGCCCACTGGAAGGTTGAACGGAAAAAGAAAAGATTCAATTTTTATACCACCAAATCAAATAAAACTCTGAAGTTTAGAAAATCACTATTTCAGAAAATTGCTTCGAAAAAGATAATCTAGTTAGTTATATCAGTTTTCTTGAAGCGAGTGTGATTGATTAAAAATAAGGAAAATTAAAACTTCCTAATTGCATCAGTTTTGAAAACTACAGAACAGAATTCCCTTGCTTGAAGTCTTAATATTACGAGATATTTTTGATAGAACCAAAAGATTGAAAAAAAAAACTATGCTTATCGTAATTTTTCAAAAGTTCTTATTGACTGGAGTAACTTAAATTATATAACAGGAGTCACTTAAAGAATTATTTCTGCAATTGGTATTGTAAGTCTTATAATAGAATTCGGAAGTTATTTGTTTGGCCGCGAATGATTATGTTTTATATATTCTTTTCTTATTTAAAAAGAATACATAGTATGAGAGATAAGGGTTAATCCTCAATATTTTAAAGAAAAAAATTATCTCTGTCTCTTTCTATTTTTATCATTCGATATCGACAATCTCAGTATATATTGAATAGTTAAAAATCTACTGCATTTACAGTACCTGATGGCTCACCGTTATTCATTATATTTGTAAATGAAAAAGATATTATACAAGCACAATCTTTTATCTGACATCTCTTGTACTGTAATTATATCATTAAGTCATTACAAATGTCTCCCTTCTGAAATAGTTTTATATTTTCTAATCGCATTATTGAAATTTTACTCCCTTATTTGACTTTATCGTTACATATGATAAGAAAAAATTATCCATTCCGTTTAAACATAGAGAACAGAATTCCTTTTCAAAAAGAGATTAAAATTTCTTCTTTTCCGAATTACTTCTTTTAAATATTACTTACAAAAAGACAATTTTATCAAACAATATAAAATTTGATCATCGGAAATAAAAATACTAATACATAATAACAACAACAGCCATAGAAATATTGTTTATAAAAGGGAAAGAATTACTCAGAAATTTCTTCTAAATCTCAAAAGTAAGAAGATATTTCAGACTCTATATGGCTAGCAATATAATAGGGAATAAAAATAATATTTTAATAATAATAACAGAAGAAAGAAATCTGATTTGAAACAGGGAGAAAAATACTAACGTTTCAATATTCTAAATTTTGATTTTAAAAAATATTTTATATTTCGCATTATAAAGAATATAAAAATTGATTTTAAAACACTAACAGAAAGAAAAACTAATTTAAGTACTGAACGTCAGTAATAGAATTCTCCCATCAATTTTTTTATGACATACTTTGTTTTTAGTGCCACATTATAGTGAAGAGAATAGAGGTATATTATTAGCCTATTGTAAAGTTTGTATAATTATCATAAGTTAAATTTCATTCTTCTTAGTTCAGATTGCTCAGCATTCCTACTCAGTTGAAAAAACACATCGACAACAAGAAAACCGAGAAAAAATTTCATACAGAAAGTTTTTAAGTCTTTATACATATCTCTAATTCTAGTAAGGAAACTACATGACAAATTTGATTTACCTAACTACATGCTTTTAAAAGTTATCGTGCCTACATATGCAAGAGTACTCTTACAGAAATATGCCCAATTTTGTGGATTTTCTCTGAAATTTTGGTAACAGTGATCAAGGATGAGGGGGAGTCTTCAAACCACAAGATTCTCAGACCTTCCACTCAAATGAAATGAATTATTAGTGACGAAACAAAATGTTGTACGTAAAACTTTTATCCAAATCTATCTATAATTTTAATGAAATGTATAAATTTCATTCATGCAACTCATTGTATTTTTTTCAATCATTGCTATTTGCTCACACTTTCCCTACATATATTTATTTATATTTGTTCAAATTTTCAATCGTTTATAAAATACTTTTTATTCATTCACACAAGTTCAAATACATTCTTTTAAACTTGTAGTGGATGATGCTTAATGCTAATATATTTTTTTCTAGTATTAATTCATTTATTAAATTTAATTGATTTTCAATACTTTAAATAGAGTTTTTAATGGTTTATAATGAAAATTGAAATCAGCAGGTAGTAACTCAATCGGTAAAATACAAGGATTTCATTTCAGTATTTTCCACTTGAAGGTTAAGAATGCGAGTTCGATTCTTGTGCAAATCAATAATTTTTTTAATAATTATTATTTAAAAAAAGTAACTAAAATAAAAAAATTCTTTGTTGACCTAAGTAGGTATGGAATTTAAAAAAAAAACATTTATATTACTTGTTAGTTATATGTACACAATAAACTAATACACAAATATAAAAATTTTCGATCTCAGGGAAATGTGCACAAATACTATCGAAATATCGATATCAATTTTTTAAAAGAATTACAGTGCTTTTTCTGTCAATATTTCGAGCACGAAAAAGTAAAAATGTGTAACACTGCTCTTGTGCATCGTTTTATTGATGGGAAATTATTAATAGAAAGGACTGAACGATGCAATAAATTATTCTTTTTGACTATTGTGCTATGTTGCAAAGTTTTTTCTACATGTCTACTATTGATCGTACCTTTCTTTAATTCTATGTAAATATCCCAGCAATCAATGAACTCTCCTGCTTTTATTATTTTGAAAGAGGCATTTATCTTCTGACTAAAAAGGTTTTGATTTGTTTTGCCTGTTAAAAAATTATTCACACGTCACTAAGGAGACATTGACCTTAAAACAGATCGTTAAAGTTCATTTAGCTAGAGATATGATCAAAACAACAAACGATTAATTTTTTTAATATGTTTTATAGATAATGTTATTTTTTTGTTTCATTTAAATTTTTTCTGCAGTATTTAGGATTTAATCGTTTTCTTGGAATCTGAATATTTACTTTAAAATAAACCAGCGAAAGTGGTCTCCCCCAAACTTTCCCGCATACTTTCTAATAAACTTGGCATGCCTGAGAACATCTTGTAAGACAAATAACGTTCATTTTTTAAGAAATGTTCACTCATGGCATGAATTTATATTTTTTTATCTGTAGTATTATTTTAAGCGATTAAAGTCTGGTTATGTTCTAGAAACATCGAAAAATCGAATCTGTGTTATAGACACAATTTTTCAAACGATTGAAATAAAAATTTGACACAAAACTGCATTTGTAGTTACAAATTAGTTTGTAGTTTAATTCTCTTACCAAATTTGATATATTAAATTCATTGCATTTTTGAATTATTGAGTTTAAGTGTTTCTAAAAGTACATCCCAACAAACAATCAACATGTAGCTGAAATTGGCCCGATATTTGACAGTTTCTACACTACAAATGTTGAATCTGTGTACTAAATTTTATTTATCCAGCTCTCTTCATTTTTAATTATCGTGTTAACTTATATTCGAACATCTGGACAAACAGACTTCACCAGAACAGATTATAATCAAATAAAAATTGGTGTCAATCAACCATCTAACTCAAAGCATTTTTATTTTTGTCAAAAACAAACGATTAGTTTCCAGAAATATTTTTTACGTTCTCAGAGAACGTGGAGATTTAATAAAATCTCCATTCCATAAAGTTCCAAATCTCCATTTAATAAAATCTCAATTCCATAAAGTTCCAATTTTTTGATGATTACTGTACTTTTTGCAAACTATGTATACGAGAAAGTAAAAAATTAATATAAAGAAGACGATAACAAAGCTGAATACTTTTTGTCTGAAATATAAAGAAAAAAAATATACGTTTTAACTATTTTCACCACTATTTCCATAAAAGTTGGACTAATGAGTGTAAGTAGATTGACACCATCACATCGTTCCCCAACCGAATCCCGAAAATTAAGAAATTAAGAGAAAATTATTTTTGCTTATTGTTTGAATTTTCGTTTGCTATTATTAACGTTCTAACTGATAGGATAACCTTTGTATTCGTAGTTCGAAAAGCTAATGAAGCTATTTATTCTAATATACACTGAAGTGACAAAAGTCATGAGATGACTGTTAATATCATGTCGGTCCTCTTTTTGCTTGGCGAAGTGCAACAACTCGACGTGTCATGGAGTCCACAAGTCGTTGGAAGTCCTCTGCAGGAATATTGAGCCATGCTGTCTGTATAGACGTCCATAATTGTGAAAGTGTGGATGGAGCAAGAGTTTGGGAACGAACGGACCTTTCGATGATGTCCCATAAATGCTCGATGGGATTCATATCGGGTGATCTAGGTGGCCAGATCATGCGCTGGAATTGTCCGGAATGATCTTCAAACCAATCGCGAACAGTTCTGGCCCGGTGACATGGCGCATTGTCATCCATAAAAATCCCATAGTTGTGTGGGTACGGGAAGTCCATGAATGGCTGCAAGTGATCTGCAAGCAGCTGAACATAACCATTTCCAGTCAATGATCGGTTCAGTTGCACCAGAGGACCGAGTCCATGCCATGTAAAAAGAGCCCACAACATTATGCAGCCACCACCAGCTTGAACAGTGCCTTGCTGACAGTTTGGGTACATGGCTTCGTGGGGTCTGCGCCACACTCGAACTCTACCATCAGCTCGTAACAACAGAAATCGTGACTCATCTGACCACGCCACGGTTTTCCACTGGTCTTGGGACCAGTCGATATGCTCACGAGCCCAGGAGAGTCGCTGCAGGCGATGTCGTGCTGTCAGTAAAGGCACTCGAGTCGGTCTTCTGCTGTCATAGCGCAAGGAAGACAAATTTCGCAGCACAGTCCTATCGGGCACGTCCCTCGTACGTCCCACATTAATTCCTGCAGTTATTTGACGAAGTGTTGCGTGTCTATTAACATTGTCCATTCTACACAGACGTCGGCGGTCTCGGTCGTTAAGTGCAGGTGGTCGCCTACTGCGTAGTCCACGATGTTATGTGATGCCTGAAATTTCATACTCTCGGCACACTCTTGATACTGTGGATCTCGGAATGTTGAATTCACTAACGATATCCGCAATGGAATGACCCATGGGTCTAGCTCCAACTAACATTCCACGTTCAAAGTCTGTTAATTCTCGTCGTGCCGCCATAAATCACGAAAAACCTGTTCACATGAATAACTTGAACACAAATGAAAGCTCTGGAAAACGAACTGCGCATTTATACTTTTTTGCTGCGATACTACTGCCATCTGTATATTTGCATATTGCTATCCTATGACTTTTGTCACTTCAGTGTATATATTTTAAAAATTATCGAATAGTTAATTGAGTTTGACAATCTGGAAATTTCTAAGAAAAACAAGTGCTAAGAGCATCATTATTCTCAAAGTACTTTGCCTATCAGAAATGTCTGCTTTAAACAAGCCAATGGAAAATTTGCAACAAGGCTAAAAGTTGGAATTAAGAGCAAGAAAAAGACACTTCACATAGTACAGCAAAAACGGCTGTAATTTGGTATTTTCAAAGAGAATAGCATTTTATAAGAATAGAAAACAGATTCTGCCATATTCATACTTCAAAAGAAATGTATATTACAATCACGACACAAATCATAGATCTGTTTCCTTAATTATGAACTATAAGAGTTCAATTTAATGAATTATAATTTTTGTATTAAATGAAGTAACGTATAACCATTACAGTATTGATCAAGAAAGGAAGGAAATTTCAACCTAAAATAGTATACCATTTTCCCCCATTGTGGTGAAGATTTAATATTAAAATATTCTAAGTTCTACTCAGATGTTTATTTTTATACTTCCTTTGAGTTTGATTACAAATTTTCTGTTTCTGAAAGTCGCTCCTACTAGGGGGCACCTCATAAATGAAGATGAGTAGTTACCAGTATGATAATTGCTTTTCGCCAACCTGATAGGAACAGAAATGGTTGAGATTATCTGCCTCCTACCGATTATGGGATATGCTCCCACGAAATATTTATACCATGTGTTAGATACGACAGTAAATGTTTACCATTTTGTCCATTCATTTCTTTATTCTCGGCAAATTTTCTATTTTTGTTTAAATTCTGAAGAACAACAATGTAATGTTTCCTACCACAAAACATGCATTGAATTTTACTTTTACAATTTTTAGCTAAATAAGTTGTTTTCAAACACGTAAAGCAACAATTTTTCTCTTTCATAATTTTCAGTTTTTCATCCTTACTTAAATTTTGTGTTTTGTAGCAATCTTTACTTTGATGGGAGTTTTCACAAAACATACATTTTATTACATTATTGCTGTTCCTTTCTTTTGCTCCCGAACACAAGTTGCTCGCAGTAGGTAGAATATCTTTCTTATCTTTATGAATTTTTTCGTAGGAAACATTTTTTTCATACCTGCGTTTGCAACGGTTATCCATTCTTCTCCTTATACCTCTGCTCTTAAAAAGTTTAAAAGTTGGGTCAGTCTTGCTCTAGAGGATTTTTCTACATTTAGAGAATTCCTCAGTTAAACTCTTAAAATGTCTTCTGGAATACATGGTTCTACAAATGGGAAGACCATCGCAGAAAATTTATCGGCAGTCATTTCCAATTAATTCTAACGATCTGAGGTGAGATTGAAGTTTATTATATAATTGAGTGACGCTAATTTCGATTTTGTAGCATTCAGAACAATTAAAGTTAATAGTTCATAAACATAATATTCTACTAGAAGTTCACCATATGTTAGATACAACAATAAATTTTTATCCTTTTGTCCATTTATTTCTTTATTCTCAGCGTATTTAATTTGTTATAAAAACGAACTTAAATTATAAACACTAAAATAAAACTAGTTGAATGGCTAAATATATACATAGGTGGCTATACTTGGCACTGTGGCTGGTGATGGTTCTGAGGACTCGACCTCATTTCTTGCCGATGCATCACGGCAGTTTGGTCATTAAAATTTAATCCGAATGTCTTTAATGATTGGAGTTGAAGTAAAAATTAGTTTGATTTTTACTTGCTTTCTTGGGAGTCAGTTACTCTAAACAACCAACGACCATTATTTCATGTGAATCCTTTTTTTTTCTTCTGTATTTAAAATTTAGCTTAACGAGAGAATTAATGTCTTCTCTAGAAAGAGTTATTTCGTGACTTTACATCAACGTGTAAATAAAACAAAACCTAGAAGTGATTATGAGAATTTATTGAAAATTATTATATCAGGCTCCCTTTTTAAGACAAAGACAAAAAAAATATTTCTCTAAATGCTATAAAACACACAAAAAAATTCTACAACTTTACAAAATTCAAATATTAACAATTAAAATCAGTAGGAATGGCCTCTTGCAAGTTTTCTCGTATATATTCTAATAAAGATGTTATCCCAGAGAACTCTTTGCATAGCAGTGGCTCACAATATTATGAAATACTAACCTCTGGTGTGCATTTGTCATTTTTACTCTAAATATATCGTATCATCCTTGTCGAGTTATTTGGCGTCGAATCCTTGGCATGAGTTTATAATATCCAAAAATCGAATTTGCCTTTTAAACACATTTTTCTCAACCGATTAAAACCGAAATGTGACAGAAAACTGCCTTGTAGTCACAAAATCCTACAGCAAATTTGATATATTTAAGTCGTCGCATTTTTGAATTATTGCTTCTACATATTTCTGACTGTTCAGACTGCAAGCCAGTCAACACATAGTTGGATTTAGCTCACTATTTTACTGTTTATGCTATAGATATTGAATCCGTATACCGAATATTATGTATCTAGCTCTGTTTGTTTCATAATTATCGTGTTAACTTATACTTGAACAGCTGAACAGACGGATTTTCTTTCAAAAGGTTTCACGCAAAATTTATAAAAATTTTCATGAAAACACAGTATATCAAATTACAACTGCGCAGCTCAAAGCATTATGGATTTAAGTTTGTCACAGACAGACTGACATTTTCCAAAAACGTGTTTTTTAACCTCATGGAACTCGTGGAGACTTCGTGGATTCGTCCAAATTTCGAATTCAAATTTTTCGACGATTAGTATATTTTCTCTTAACTAAATATACGACAGTAAGGAACATAGTTACAAAACAGTTACATAATGACATAATTAATCATATAATTTAAACTTTACTCAAAACTTTTGCATTAAGATAACATTCTAGCAAATTATTTTCCTTCTCAATACTTATTATTAAGTTACATGCTTAAATTTCTCTCTGCCTTACTGAAACAAACAATGAAACAGTTTGTCTTTATTTTACTTAACATATCACGTGTGACATTGTGACTGTCCCTTGAAAAATCGAGAAAATTTATAATATTTGTCGCAAAACATTTGGTGACATTAGCTGAAGATACGTGTAAGACATATGAATTGGGCATAATGTGCCAAACGTTTCGACACAAATTAGTTCAAGTTCCCGTTGAGTCACTCTTAAAGTTTGTGATTTTCACCAGTATTTATGCACAACTAAATGCGTTGCCACACGCACAACTTTTATACAGCTAGTTATAATTATGCGCGTGCTTTGTTTGGGCTTTTTAGTTAAAAGGCTGTTAAACAGACCTGCCACGCCCTGTCTTGTATTTTTTATAGTTGATAATTATGATTCATTTCAGAATTTCAGACGATCCCTTGGTAGTTATTGAGATAAGTTAATGGCCATTCGTTTCCCGTTCAAGTTCTGTATTGTTCTTGATCCTGGACAATAATACCGGAACATCTTTTTCATTAGCAAAATGAAGAATTATTAGATGAATATATTCCCAACCAAGAGGTGTGTACATGTTGTTATAGGAAGGAAAAAAAATAGAGAATTCTTTATTGAGTTAATTCCACACCATGAGTCTGTTATATTTAACTGTCGTTATGAGGAGCGAAACAAGGAAATATCAGACAAAGTAGTTTCAAATCATGAAATATCTCGGATTCAGATTATTTTATCATAACAATAAAACAAAAGATTTAATATATTTGATAAGAAATATAGCGGTTTTATTTTGATTATACAGTAAACTCTCGCTATAACGATACCCGATACAACAATAACTCCCTCTACTACAATAATGTTTTGTGGTCCCGGTGATTTTGCATATAAACTAAAGTTAATCTCCTCTCAATACTGCGATATTCTCTAGAACAATAAACCTCTGTAAAACGATTTTTTCAATCTAAATTTCAGTATTATTTTCTCCCTTTATAATAATATTTTGATTTTCAAATGCTTTTTTTTTTTTCGTTTTCTTTTGTTATTTTTTCCGTCTATTAAGACTCATTGTGGATATTGTGGAAGTTGGTGGGAAGTAACAGAAAAAACCATTCGGAATTGCTAAAAAAAGGCCGGTCTTTGTGTTATGGAAGATAAGAAATCTGATAATGATGAAAATTCCATAGACAATGATCTCTCAGATGATCAAGAATGTGTTTTGCACATCAAAAAATCCGT
>JAPMOQ010067612.1:0-10488 GCA_026543055.1 Argiope trifasciata | reverse complement strand
ATAATAAAAATAGCTACTCTTAATTCAATACTATATTTATAAGAATTCGATAAAGCAACGTAACTTACCCATTATTACTCGGTTCCTTACCAGCTTTCGAAAAAAGGAAATAATACCTCTACTTGAATATAAACAGTGTGATATAGTGACGGAAACTTTCATCCCATAGCTGCAGAGAGGTTACAGTTAGGTCATATTTGAGGATTTGAATCAAAATTATTAAACGATGTTTGTTTGCTAGAGATTCTACAATTGTTCTTTTCTACAATTTTAATTTTTATGTAAAGCGCGAGCGATATGTTCCTAAGGACTTATAGAGAACTAAAATATTACTTAGACTTTTATGTAATTTAGAAAAGAAATATTCCACATTATACGAGGAACAACAAAAGGAAAGCCGATAAATCATCTGAATGTTTACAATTTGTAAGAATCTAGAAATTTCTTTTGGATCCTTCTATTTAAGCAAGCCGATATTTAAAAGGTTTGCAAAAGTAGTTATCCAAATTTGGACCCGAAAGAAACATATACAGTAAATATAATTTTATTAAATATGCAACATTGATTATAATAATTTTTAATTGTCAGTTTTCTTAAAATAATTAGAGAAAGGTGAAACAAAGGAGATCTCACAATTTATTAATAAACATAGGTCATTATTTTATAAATTAAAAATAGGATTTTCAAGCAAAGAAAATCAAAAAGTGACAGCCTTGTAGCATTGGCGTCAATGAAATTATGACATGATATTGTTTGGCTGCGAATATAACTAATCCTTTCTGAAATATTTTGGCACAATTTTTTTCCATACATCAAATAGCATGTTATGTAGTCTTCAAAAAAGTTTAGTTTTTTGTCTTCTTTTTTACTTTTTCTAAACGGATATCCAAGTATGAAATCCGATTTTCAAAATCAAAGTATTTTAAGTTGAATATTTATTTTGAAAAAAGGCGAAAAACTTGGAAAGGGTGTTTGAATCCTACATTTATTAAGTGTCTTCTGCATTCACTCTTTTAAAAAAATCGTAGTTTGAAAAAAGCTCATAACTTGAAAAGGATTAATCTAAAACCGCAATGTTATGAACTGCAGCGATGTCCAGCGCATGCCCAAGATGTAGAATTTTAAAATTATATTAATTCTATTGATGTTTTGAAACAAAACTTTATTTTTTGAAAAAAAAAATTTAAAAGTTTTTAATAACTTTAGAATTAGTCAAAAGTGCACAAGATAAATCAAAAATGAAGGTAAAATGTACAAAAATATTCGTCGTCTTCCAGATTAAAACCTCCAATCAGCAGAATGCTCTGAACAGTGATGATACCATGCCCGCGTTACCACGGAAATTGATGCAGTAGCACCTGTGTGTAAGGACCTCTGAATACGCCGAGGGCAGATTTTTACCCAAATGAAGAGGGTACACACACATTCGCTTGTAAGAAAGAAGGGGTCTTTCATGCTCCTCTCAGATAGAGCATCATACTCCTTACAAAGACTAGCGTCTCAATTTCAACGTGATCCCTACGGGATGGGCGAATCCATCATAAACCGTACTTTTCATAGGTAGGGACGAGGAATCGAGAGGGGCTAGGGATAACGTTGTCTTTTAAATGTTGAGTTGTAGCTCAACACTTATCCCGGCGTGTCTGTATTGTTGTGGATGGATACGTTTCCCGAAGGAGGTGTCGACATATTAGCTTAAAACATATATTTCAGTAACCTTCCATCTTATTTAATGGATATTTAATACAAATACCATTTAATCATATTTATAGAATCATTATTTAACATAAATTCTGTTTTATATTCATATAGCTTTCAATACAGCATGTGCCTCTTAGATTATGATTGTATTTTTTGTAATATTTATGTGATTGTATGAATATAATGTCTTTATCATCAGAAAAAAATATATATTCTGCCGATGGTTATATTTGCCTTCACCCTTCAAGAACAGCGTACGTCTATTTTTTATAATTCCTAAGCTTAACAATTCTAACTGTTTCAGTATGTTCAAATGAACTAATTTTTTTTTTTTTTTGAAATAATTCTGCTGAAGTATTTTCTGTAATGTCATTAGCTTTAAGAGTTGCTGTTAATTCAGAATTTAAACTAAACGTTTTGGATTTAGAATGTTTTCTGATGTTTTGCATTTTCTGCAACCCCTAACGATATAGCTGACCATTTTTTTTTTTTTTCTGATGGGTCATTCTTATTAAAAAAAAAAAATCAAGTAAAATTTTATAATATTTCACACATAGGTTCATGGGGTCTCTTTTAGAATGTACCGAGTGTTCGAAAATTCTTTATTCAAAATCGGGTGTAGTACTGGCAAGTTGAATCTTGAACATTATTTAACGATAAAAAGCAGCTCATTACATAATTTCTGAGAAGATATACTATAATTTAAATTACTTAGGTAAATAATTTCTTCTTATAGCTTTTTTTATTTCATTGATTTTTGATTTTGAAGTTGTATTTATGGTAGCCATGTTTTTCAGTTGCAATATTTTTTTCTATTATACATCATCTTATTCTTAATAAAGTTTACACATTTTGCTTAGCATTTTATATGTAGTTTGTACATTCAATATGTGTCTTTATTTATTGTAAAACCTTAATAATGTTAATTCCTCTCATTAAAATTTTACACTCTTAATAAGAGCAAAATATATCAATTCAATAGACATAAAATAATTTTGTGTTAATATTTTAATTTAGTTACATGCTAAACAATTTGCTATTTTTATTAATTGATTTTTGATAAGAGTTTAGTAAAATATTCTACATCCAAGATGTCTTCTATTATGCAGTGTCAATGTTTGTTGGACTAACTCCTTCAAATGTTCAGGCATAATTGTTTTTCATTATTATTCTTATAAATTATGAGAATTACATATATAATTTTGTAAATTGCAGATTTAAGAGGTTTTTTTTTTAAAAAATCATTAATCACTTACTAAAGAATTTTTTTGCAGGCATTCAGTTAAGTGTAGTGTTATGGGTATACCAATCTGTAAATATTCTTGTTATATTCTTTAGTACTGTAACATTCTTATATTATATGTGAATAAAAAAAATTTTCCTATACCTATAGCTGAGAATGCACAATGTTTTCTATGTTAACTGATAATATATTGTCTATACTTATAAGCCATTCATATTTCGATTTCCTTAATGATTTCAGAGTAAACCTAATGAAAACCAATATATCATTTCCATAACTAAGTCACAAAAATGAGCTAGTAAGTAAATATTCAAAACAAGTTTAAATCAAATTACTTTTATTCTATTTACTTTGTTCCTGGACTTTTCAGATTTGCTGTAACTTTGTTTCTAGAATGTTAATCTAACTTTACTATACATATTTTGAAAAACAATAAAATAATATAAAATTATAGAATTATAATATTTTTTCTCATACAAAAGAATATATTTTTGTATACATACTATATTTATAATATTCTTTTAAGTTTTTTTTTTTTTTTTTGCCTCTTAAAGTGTAATAACTCAAATTAAGTTTTTCAAATGATGAAATATATTTTATTCTTTTACAAAGTTATTTGTCTCTAATAAAAGTGCAATGCTATATTTTTTTAATAATTAAGTGCTATTTACCAATGTAGAAACTGAATTGCATCCAAGATATTAAAGAAAAAATCTGCATTTAAAAATTTCATTTCTTATGCTGTATTTAATAAAAAGTTTCGGTAACGTATTGTAGTGTCGTGGGGGAATGATGAGACGTATTTCTGACATCAATATTTATTTGGTAGCTTAAGATGTCACGGCACAGGAACATTTAATACGGAAAAAATTAACACAATCACAATACACACATATCAAAGATCAGCAACATTTTTCCGTCTTCGTACACACACGTCCCTCATCAACTCTCAACAGCACAACTACTACCACCTCCTAGCCCGCCATTTGGTGTTCAATCCAGTCAATCTCTTGACATCTCTACAGTATCTATTCACAATCTTTAAGCTATCATCAAGCTCACCCAATTTTCGAGAGCTAAAGTTCTATAGATTAACTAGTTTATTTAGCATAATTATAATATATAAACCAAAAATTGTTTGTAACATTTGACTAAATAACAAAATGCACTTTTATTAACACATTACAAGGGTAAAAATGGACTCATTTTTTTATCCACTCCTTACATAACTTGCTTCAATGAATGAAATAATTTAGTGCACAAATATTTTTATATTACTAATAAATTTGAATTAATTTTTTAAAATGAAATTTGCTGTTTTCCCACTATAATAACCGAAAAGATCATAAAAAACAAATATTACATTGTATTTTTTAAATTATATCTATTGAATTGTAGAAAATTATTTTTATTTTAAATAATATTTTCCTCCCTACGTATAATAAGTTACATCACTACCCGGAAATCCAAATCGTTTTCATTAGTTTATCATGTAGTTCATCACATGATTTTCGCTTATTTTTGAAAGTCAAGTAAGAAGTATTTTACTTCATATCTGAGCAATTTTATAAAACAAATTTTAAAAAGTGAAGCTACAATACAATCAAATTTAGAAGATAGATGAAAGGGTTATTTACATTTTCAATAGTGCCATGATGTCATGTAACAGTCTCTATGAGAAAAGTTTATTATCACCATACACAGAGTAAGAATATTAAAGTTAGACAATTATATTAATTTTAAAGTTAAATTATTTGATAAACTCATTGATATGAACTTATATCTAAATAATTTATCTGAAAACAAATACAACCAATATTCTTGTTGAACAAACTGGTTACCTGATGTGACAAATATGAATACGTATATATTATGAAATGCATAACAAAATTATTGAATAGGCAATAAAATATTAACAATATGTTTTAATATTGCATAGTATTCCCTCGTCATTTGTTAATTTTTTGTTTGTTTATGTTTGATCACGTGTTTTCATAATAAATATAATTGGTTTTTTATTGTATTTAATTTTATTACAGATTGAACATTTTACATCATTTGTGACCAATGTCTGTTAAATAGATTGCATCTCAAAAAACAGTTTGCTTCTGTAGGCTCTTCTAAATTTAGCTTTGTTTTCTTTGTGATTCAAGCGAACTTGCTAAAGTCATTTTTTATTTTTATCATGATTACATATTTTGTAAGGATATCTTTGTGTATTATTTGATAAACATTAACATGAGAATTTCATTTTGTCACTCTTTTGTTGTCAAAGTAGTAAAAACTTTAGTAATGTGTTAACTTGCACTATCATTTCAATAAGAGAAGCATTAAGATTTAGGTGAAAATTTTGACAAATCATATAAAACCTGTTCATGATAAGGAATATATTCATTACTATTATTATTTTATGATTCTCATAATGAAACCAACCAAAATTATTCAAATAAATTATTAATATTGCAATTATTTACAAAAGCAAGATGGCACAATTACTTCATTCCTAAACACAGCAAATATGATTTTCTGTCACTGAATAATAATCTGAAAGATATTGCCATGAACACTTTATATTTTATCTATATAAATAAAAATGTTTGTCTGCTATGCCTTCCTAAACCATTCATCTGGTTGCTATGAAACTTGCTCAGCTTATTGTTTACATCTACAGGTTGGTTATAGGCATAGTATAATTATATAAAATTTGAAAAAAAAATTCGGATCTCAACATCTATTTACCAATTTAATCTCTAAATAACTTGCCGAGGAGACACAATAGTTTCCACAGGAATGCTACATAAATATAGTATATATTGTATTACGTACAATAGCTATATTGTACGTGAATGCCATGCAAATCATTCTCGTAGGTAACAACTTTATTACAGATTGTGCAACTAAGTTTTTGGGAGACCAATCCTGGGGTTTTTAAAATGTAATTAAATTATAGTGTTTTTTGTAGCAACTTCCAAAAATATTATAGATATAGAAATTGTGACATTCTGAAATTCAAGCTTTTTATATTAGTTAAATATCACTTTTGTTTCTATTATTAGCTGGAAAATATAGTGATTTCATTTTTAAAAAACAAATTGATTCCTTACCTATATTTAGAATGTCAAAAATAAGCTATGAATATTCTGAACAACTTTTTAACACAAATACCATTATATTAATCTTTTGAAATATACTCAGGAGGCTGCAAGTATAAGCATGAAATTCTTCATAAGATGATTCCTTATCAACTAAAAAAATAAACCTTAATTTTAAGATAAACAGTATTAAAAAACATATATCCTCCAAAACATTTGTATGGGTTATATCTTAATACATTTTTGTAACTGAATACAATCTTGCAAAGAAAATTTAAATAGTTCTATGTTAAAAAATATTATAAAATACTGCTTTTTTGCAACTTTAAATTGTTAACAGATGTTATTTTCAAGTAATACTAATTGAACTAATAAAATACTTCATCAAATGAAAATATTTTAAGAATATTTATAATTGTGTAATAAATTAAATGCAATTAATTTGTTACAAATGAACTTAAATTATCAATAAAACATGAATTGAAATTTAATCTTATTTCATGAATTAAAAAGGTTCATCAAGGTTTTTATGACTCATTTATCAAGATTTATCCATTAAGTAATAAAACTCAATTTGTTTTGTCAGGAGGAGAATAACTTGTAATAACAAAAATTTTAGAAATTTACAATATAAAATGGCAAAGTAAGTCTCAATTAAACATTAATAAAATCAGAATCCATATAAGAAAATTATTTATTGAATAAATGCTTGACTTGATTTACAATGAATATTACAATATATGCCTACTTAACTTACCGTATCTATTATAACACTATGATTAGAGTAGAAAATAAACTTTGGGATGAAGTTGTTTTTACAGTTAATACTTAATAAAACTATGTTTCTAAATTTATATACAAGTTTTATTTTTTAAATAATAAAGATGGCCTAGTCATAAAATTTTGGTTAAGTCTTTTACTCATAAAACAGGTTATTTAAATTCAATAAGTTATTTCATTCCTTAATTTATTATCTTTACATCAATTTAACACACATTTACTTAAAACTACAAAACACAAGAATAATATAATGTCAAAAAAAATCAACATGAAAGCGATGGATAACGATTTGTTTTATTTACATATTAGGACACTTAAATATCAATAGCACATTACTTCATCATTCATTTTGTATTTAATACAATTATATATGATCCGGTCACGAAATGCAACACAAGAACAAATTTGTATACTGCAAAACAACAATTCCAAATATAAGAAATAGTGATTTTTTAAAGACATTCAAAGAGGGGTAAACTAAATCCATATTCACATGCTGAAAAAACAACGTTTTCCTTCGTGCTCAGCGAATAACGATTCACTGAACCGGGATAAGTGTTGAGCTACAACTCAACATTTAAAACACAACGTTATCCCTGCTGCCCCTCTCGATTCAACGTCCCTACCTAAGAAAATACGGTTTGCGATGGACTCGTCCTTCCCGTAGGGATAAACGTTGGGATTGAGACGCTAGTCTTACAAAGGGGGAAAACAACCATGCTCGAAGTCAATACGCCCAGATGACGAACAACCCCCAAGAGAGGACGCCGGCCTCTGAATTAGAGAATCCATTAAGCCACATATTGTTTAAGAGCTATTCAGATTTAATTGAAGTTAGTTCAAAGAAATCGTAGTTGAAATAGGATAAGATTCCTATGAAATAATGCGATTTGCGCAAGACGCTTAATTTTAAAATTGTATTATTACAATAATAAATATTTGGGATTTTTTTTTTTGAAAGTATAACCATTTTGACATTCTGTAGTAAATTTAGGATTTCCCTACAGTGTAATGTACAAAAAAAATTAATATAAACATGAAATATGTAAAACTACTCGTCGTCTCCTAGATTCAAACCTGAGATTAGCAGAATGCTCTGAACTGGTCAGTACATCAAGTTACATAGTTTTCATGCGCCATCTATATTTAAAGTTCGAAATTAGTTTGAAATATTGTAGCTTGAAGTAGAATGGGATTTCGGTCAAAAAAAAATAATGCTATGAACTGGAGCGATTTCAGCGTATGCGCAAAACGTGGAATTTAAAAATCGTGTTAATACTATTGATATTTTGAGATCAAAATTATTTTTTGAAGTAGAACCCTTTTAACAATTCGTAATAACATCTTAATTATACTTGAGTGTTGTAAAACAAATAAATTAAAAGCGAAGAAAAAATATATGAATCCTTTCCTCTGTCCTAGACTCGAACATGTAATCTAAAGAAAGCTCTGAAATGCAATGCTTCTCAATGTATCATTCTTCGAGCGCCGACTACTTTTAAGGTTTTTAGTTCATTTAAATAACCATACAATGGAACTGGACTGGATTATGGTCAAAAAGTACAATGTTATGAATTAGAGCGATATCGGAGGATGTGAAATACGTGGAATTAAAGACTTTTACAGAAAGTTTGAGATAAAAGTTTATTTTTGGAAATACAAGCATTTTAGTAATTTGTAGTTGCCTTAAAATTGGTCTGTAGGAAAAAATATAAAATAAATTGAAAATAAACATAAAATATGTAAAGCAATTCATCGTCTCCCAGATTCGTGCCTACGACATACCCAAAAATGGTCAATGCAAGAGTCGCACATTTTTCTTGCGCCTTCTAATTTAACTTACCATGTTAGTTAAAAAAGTCTTAGCTTGAAATAGAATCGGTTACTCATTAAAAGCACGATGGTTTGTACTGAAGCGGTTTCAACGTATATGCAATATGTGGAATTTAAAAATTTTTATAAATTCTTCTGTTATTTTCAAATAAAAATTTTTTTTGGAAGAACGAGCATCTTAATATTTTGTAGAACCTTAGAATTAATCTGGAGTGCATTTAAAAAATAAATTAAAAATGATATTAAACTATATAAAACTATTAATCGTCTTTCCAATTCAAACCTGCTATTTTAATGCTCTGAATTGGTCAATCAATTAAATCACATATTTTTCTAGCGCTATCTACATTCAGCCTCTTAAATTAGCTTAAAATCTCGAAACTTGGAATAGGATCAGTATCGTGTCTAAAAACACAATGCTCTGAGTTAAATTATCACCGCGTTGGCCTGGTTGTAAGGTCTCGGCTTCGAAACCGGAGGGTCTCAGGTTCAAGACTCGATTCCACCGAAGAACCGTCGTATGAGGGAGTTTCTTGCTTGTTAAATCTGTCAGGCTAAACGTCCTGCAGCTGGTGTGGCGTGGTGTGGAGAAGGGGATACCAGTTCAGGTGTCGTCATCTGACGGTGGTTCAAAATTACGAAGTCCGTCACAAAATAACCCTCGTGTTGCTTTAAAAAACGGGACGTTAATATAACTAAACTAAACTGAATTAGAGTGATGTCTGCTCATGCGCAAGGTGTGGAAGTTAAAAATTGTGCTAATGCTGCTGATATTTTGAGATTAAAATATTTTTTTTGTAAGTATGAGTATTCTAATAATTTTGGCAGCCTTAGAATTAGTCTGGGGTGCATTTACGAAATAAATTAAAAATTTATATATAGTATATAAAAATATTCATCGACTTCTAGATTCGAACCTGAGATCAACAGAATGCTCTGAATTTGTCAATCGATCAAGTCATATATTTTCCGAGCATCATCATTACTTAAGCTTCTGAAGTTAGTTTAAAATAATCGAAGATTTAAATAGGATTGGTTTGTGGTCTGTAAGCAAAATGCTATGAGCTACATAGACTTCAACGTTTGCGCAATATGTGGAATTAAACTCTTTTATTAATTATATTGATATTTTCAGATAAACGTCTATTTTTGGAAGTATAGTCGTTTGAACAATTAATAGTAAACTTGGAATTAATTCATATATATATTTATTTGTATTAATTACTTGTAATAATTTCTATTTTAAACTCAAAGTATGAATAATAGGATCATACAGTTTTTAATTGCCCCCATCTTGCTTTTGCGCGTGAAACGCTCCAATTTATAGAATTACGTTTATTAGCCCAGAAATGCATCCTATTTATGTCTATGATATTTTAATCGAACTTAGAAACTTAAATGTAGATGCTGTCAGCAGCGCTTTTTGACGCCATGGATAACGAAGCAATCCAGTTCGGAGTATTTTAGAGGTTGCAGGTTCGAATCTGGAAGTCGATAAATAGTTTTACATATTTTTTTTTCTTCTTTTCTTTGGTAAATTATTTTCCAATTTAATTTTTGATCACTACGAAGTATAAAAATTTTTACACTTCCAACAACTAAATCTCCATTTGAAACAATAATAGGGCAATGGAGTTTTTAATTGCACATCTTTCTCATGCGCATCAATCGGTCTGATTCACAGCATTAAGCTTTTACATATAAAACGCATCCTATTTCAAACTAGGGTCGAATTTAAAGACTTAAATGTACATGGCTCTAGAAAAATATGTGACCTAATAAATTGAGAGGTTTTGCAGTTCAGAGCATTCTGTAGATCTCAGGAGCATCACACAAAAG
>JAPMOQ010067610.1:0-10794 GCA_026543055.1 Argiope trifasciata | reverse complement strand
TTATTATTATTATTATAAACTATTATTATAAAAGTCTAAATTATTATTATTATTTTCTCATATACGAAACATGGAGAAAGTATTATTTTATCGCTAATATTCAGACCTTTTTGAATCTGAGAAACACATTTTTGACAACATATCTATCTGTCGGTATGTTTGTCAGTCAATTAGTCTGCTTGCCTGTCAGCTCAATTAGTTTGTTTGTCTGTCTGTCTGTGTATCAGTCAATCAATTAGTCTACTTGTCTATCTATTTGTATGTCTGTCAGACAATCAGTCTGTTTGTCTATCGGTCTATGTTTCAGTCAGTCAGTCTGTTTTTCTATCTGATTATATGCCTGTCTGTCAATCATTCTTTTTCTCTATCTGTTTGTGTGTCTGTCAGTCAATTTGTCTGTTTGTCCCCTTTTTTGTATGTATGTGAGTCAATTAAACTGATTGTCTGTTGGTACGTATGAATGTGAGTCAATTAATCTGTTTGTCTATATGTCTGTGTATCTGTCAGTCAATTTCTTTATCTTTCTGCGTCTCTGTCACTCAGTTTGTATCTATGTCTACCTGTCTATATGTATGTTAGTTATTTAATCTACCTATCTGTATGTAGATATATATCAGGTAATTTGTCTCTTTGGCTATCTCTGTCTATGCCTGTCAGTCAATTAATATGTTCGTTATTTTTCTGTAAGTCTATCAATCAATTATTCTGTCTGGCGAAAACAAACAACAAACTAACAATCAAGCAAAACGTTTATTGGTTTATAACTTTGTATAACCAGCTTAGATAGATGCTTGTTCTCATTCCGAAGCATACTTATAGGGTTGCAATATAAATTTGGTTTTGGTGAGGTTTGGATACTTTAACATTTATTAATAAGCAACGAGGAAAGCGTAAAGCTTCATCTTATGCTTTTGAATAATCCATATGAAAATGGCGACGTCAGATTATAAGAAAAAATTGAAGCTCTAAAAGCAGTCATTGACTGTTGCAATGTATAAATAGCGAATCTCTTGTTCCATTGAGGCATTATATATTCAGTAATAATCCGTGTTTCAAGGATTAATCGCCAAATATATCACCATAGAGGACACAATAGATTCATTCGCGCCAAAGGTTAATATTTCCTAATAATTGTACGCCAATTCTATGTGTGAACTTCTATGGAATACATTGTATATAAGAAAGTTTTGAGTAGATTCCTCCCAGTTAAAAAAATAAACTTGTATACCGATAGTAAAATTGCAATGTTATCACATGAATGAAAATGTTTTAAATGTCAAAAAAACCGATGCAAGATTTTCATTAATTGCCATTTGTCATCAATTATAAATTAGAAACAACTTTCGGAATTATGTTTGAGTGCACTTATTAGTGTTTATATTAACTAGTGTACGGAAAAAGGAAACAAGCCAGAAGGAGAAATTCTGTACACGCCATCTACGTAATCACATGATGTTTGATCAAATATCAAATTGTAGAAAGACCTGGCCAATTTCTCCCAAGTCTTATAAGTTATATTTCCCTTACTACAGCAAAAGCTCTGTATTCGCAGGGTATATGTTCCATAAATATTCCGCTAATACAGAAACCGTGAATACGAAATGGTAATTTAAATGGGATTATAGGAGATCCGTTCCTAGATGACAACATAAAAAAAACAAATATATAAAAAATAAATTTAATTGAAGTTTTTGAATATTTTGAATAATTATCTTAAGGCTTAGGTAATGGTTTGAAGAATTTTGTAATTTTCTCTTGCTTGGTAGGTTTTAAAAGCTCCTTTAATTCAGACTGATATGATGCAGTCGCATAAGCGATTTGCCTCTAAAAAATAAGACTTCGTTCAATAGACGGATCACTGTTCACAAAGAAATCGCAAAGCTCATTTGCCATTCTTAAACCTTCACTAAGATTTTTCAAATTAAATGTCACGTTTCCAGTGCTTGTTGATTCCTCTTCTTCAATGGTCTGGGAATTTAGCCTTTCCTCCAAGTCGGTTTCAGTCAGATCTTCATCTTGTGATTCAAGCAATTCCTAAATGTCACTTGATTTTATCTGTTCGAACCGATCTCGTCCTATTCCATTCGCGATTTCGGCTATGTTTGCAGTCAAAGTTTGAACTTGCACAGATGTTTCGTCATTTTCCGCTGTCAGAGCAGGCCACAGTTTTTCCCAGCATGATGTGTGTCAATGTGTGTGACGGCTTATGTCAAAGTCCTCGACGATATCATTTAACAACATACTTTAGGCAAAGTTGTAATAATATCTATTTTATTTTTCTTATTAGTTCATTTGACGGCATTTACAGAGGATATTGGGTTGAATGCCTATTGCAATCCTTTTATTATTATGTATGTACTTATTAGATCCGCGAATAAAGAAATATTTAGCCACGAATATAGGAATTGGGTCGCATTTTTTAAATCCGCGAATACGGAAAAAGCGAATGAAGAAAGCGCGAATAAGGAGCTTTTACTGTATACTATAAACATTATTTAATAACTTAGCTTCAAATTAGATTTATATAATAGCTTACATACATGCCGTTTACCAAATTTTATTTGTATAGCTCAAAATACTCGAGTTTTCCTTGTCGCAGTTGGGACAGAGAGATGAACATTTTCAAAAATGATTTTCAACTCTGGGTCGTCTAGAATGTAGAGATTCGACAAAATTTCGAGTTCAAATTTCTTGACTATCATTATTCTTCTTTTCTATTATTGATATGAGAATGTAAAAAAAAATAAAGATAAAATCGACGGATATCGTAACTGATGAGAAAAGATGCAAGAAAATCATCGTATTTCTTAAAAAAATCAGAATATAAATTACCTTAATATCCAAAACCGAGTAAAAAGAAGGTATGCTCGCAACACGGCAAATCCATGCAGTTTTACTTGTTTGAATAATGAAAAAACATTAGCAAGAGAAAAAAAATTAGTGTAATGGAAAATCAATTTATTTAAAGACGTAGGAAGAAATGCTACCTGCGAAGAAATTGATGAGAGTTTTTCTTCTTTCTTTACCTTGAAAGAAATAATTAAAAAGACATTTAATAAAAGTTAGAACCATTTTTTTAATCTTTAGGCAGTCCAAAAAAATGCATAATTTTACATGTCTGAGAGTAAAAATTTTTTATCGCTTAGGAAGCTCAAAAATATAATTATAGGTTTGTTATAATTCCTATAAATCAATCTGCGAGTTTTTTCTTTTATACGACTTTCATAGCAACCATTATCTAACGAGAATTTTAAAACGATGCATACTTCAGTACTTGCAGTCAAACTGGATATTGAGCCTCCAGTGGAAATTCGACTGAAGTTTATGCAGAATTTACACTCGGCCAGTTATAAGAAGGCCAGTAGACAGCGTATTCACAAAAAGGTACTGGTTTACGTTTTCCACAGCTTCATAATATAGATTCAGGCCTTCCATACTATATAAAATGATGTTTTGGTTTCTCTGAATTTCTCTTTTTCATGGGTTTCATATTAAAATAATGGATATTTACTCAAAGAAACATGACAAAATAAAAATAAAAAATATCTTCATACCTAAATTTGGGAAACAAAAAAGAAATGGAAAATAAAATGGAAAAAAGAAGTACAGCCTCGCATCAGAAAGAAAAAAGAGCAAAGCATGCCGAAATTAATCTATAAGTTATCAATTTTTTTTCATACCAAAAACCCGTCAAATTTTACAATAAGGAAAAACACTATACAACGACGTGCTGTTGTCTCATCGGGGCAATTACTTGCTTTCAATCGAACAGCCTTTTTTCAATTTTTCTGCGCATGCGCTGCCTACTGGCCGAGTGTAAACCGGGCATTATGATATGACTCGGGATAACATTATAATACCAAGCATGAATATCCCGAGTCACTCTCGTGGAAATAAATGCTAACCAAGACGTTATCATCACGAGTCGGATTCGTGGAATAAATGTCGGTCCATATTAATAGTTCATAAAGTCGTGTAGTACACCCATAAATTATTTTTAGAAGTTAAGTTTTTTCCTACAGAGAGTTCAAAGTTCTTTCTTCATTAATTTTATTCTGAGAATCCATCCATTTACAGACAAAAGCAATAAAAACAATATAGTTTGATATGTCTAGTTTATGTCAACGGAATGTTTATATGCACCAGAGTTTGAGCTTTTCTGAATTGTTTTACCAATCGCGTGATTTTCTTTCATTTTTGAATGCTAAGAAAGAATGATTTTGCTTATTATTTTGACAGTTTATCTGGTGAATTCAAAAGTGGTGTAAGAGTACCATAAAAGTTAAATGATAGATGTATTTTTAGTAGCGCTGTGATATTATATGACCTAAATCTAGCACATAAATTTATCTGCATAATGAACAAAATAAGTGCAAAGCTAGTAAACTAGAACAGTTTGGTTTAGTTTAGTTTAGTTGTATTAACGTCCCGATTAAAGCAACACGAGGGCTATTTTGGGACGGACCTCGTAATTTTGAACCACGGTCAAATGACGAGGACGACACCTGAAGTGGCACCCCCCTCTCTACACCACACCATTAAGAGGACGTTTGGTCTGACAAATTTAACGTGCAAGAGACCCCCTGACACGACGAGTTTTTGGTGGAATCGAGTCTCGAACATGAAACCACCCGGTTCCGAAGCCGAGACCTTACCACCTGGACACCGCGACCCTAGAACAGTTTGGATACCTATCACGATTTGGTGCTTTTAAAATATTGTTGCGAATCTGTAATATTGCTTCCAAACATAATTAGTTCCATCGTAGGAAAAACAGTTTTACAGTCAGTTCTATTGGATGCCGGGTCAATGTACCCCGGTTTTGGTGACGAATTTTGGTGACAGAATAGATGATATTAGAAAATTCAGGAATTTTGCTGATAGGGCCAATAGGTGGTGAATTATGTTTGATTGGTCAAGAGCCTTCCATATCTGTTCCAGTATCTATAAAAAACTGGCTATCAAAGCCAAAATGAGTTGTATAGTGAATCAACGACGGACTTAATCAAATCTCTTGTTGGTGCAGTCATTTATGGCACTTTACAAGCTCGTTGACAGATACTGTCGCCGTTTAAGTTGAAATAAGTGTCTCTTTTTTTGCAGTAGCGCCAGTTAGGGCCAAGAGTACGACTTAGCTACTTCATGCTTCACAATAACTTGCACAACCCCTTTCTACGGGGGTGGGCGCATTCACACAACTTACAGATAGAACACAGAAGAACAACCATGTCAGAACCGGGAAGTACAGATCACAGGGAAAACACGCTATTCCTATGCCAGGACGCTGGCTTATTCAAATCTATCCAACGAAGCTCAATCGGCTAGTGGAACTGAATAATTAACGGATTGAGAATTGAAACCATTCGACGAGTTAAGAGACAAGTATTGAAGTAGTATTGAGTTGTATGAGGAATAACCAGTCGTAGTTGGTTGTTGTAGTAGACCAGTCGTAGTCGACAGTTGGATACAGCTAAAGCGAGGAGGCAATTGAGAATTGCAGTCGGTTGGAGAGACCGTAATGAATAACTGCATGGATTCTCTCTTTCTGCTGAATTCTCTTTGGCCACTTTGTTTGCGGTTGAGGTTCTCTTCAACCGATTATTACTTGTAGGCTGTTATTTCTTGTTAAGTGATAATGTATATTGTTTGTGTACGACTCTGCTGTGTTTTGCCGTCTGAATATTCGAGTCTTCGTCTTAATAATTGACGCTATTTGTTACTATGCCTATTGATTGTGACACTCACTTCAGGGAACCAATCGATTTTAATGGAATAATTTCTGTAAAAATATTTACTCGAAAAAGTCATGAATGTGAAATTATGAACAGAATGTGCTTTTCTATTAACAATAATGAACATTCCTAATGAATCAGCTGGTCACCAAAGGCGGCTAGTAAAAGAATTAGTTTGTATACAATATTTTTCAGCATTCATATTGAGCAAATCTCTTCCATATAGGGAATAATTCTGATGCATTAAACAAACTTGCTTTTATGGACATCTATCCTCATTGCCCCCTTTCGTTCTCATGTAAATTATTATTCACAACACGGCATAACGGAGATTTATCACAGCAGAAACCCCCTGATTAAATCTAGCCAAGTCTCCTTTGTGTATCATTCCTCATAGTTTGGCGACAAAAAGCAAGAACGTGACTAGAAAGATGATGCCAAATTTGCCTGGGAGACTGTTATGGTACACTTTTCTAATAAAGAAAGCATTTTTCTGATGGATGAAAATAAATTGAAAACAAAGAATATATCATGTGGAAATAAAGTTTATTCACCTTCCTGCCCATCCTCTCTTATTTTTTGTAAGAGGGATGAGTAAATCGATGTAAAAAAATATGACAAATTCAACATTATACGGTTTTCAAAATTTATTTTTAATTGTTTATTTACTTATTATTATTATTTTCCTTATTATTATTTTACTTATTATTATTATTATTTTCCTTATTATTATTATTATTATTTTACTTATTATATTTTACTTATTATTACTTTACTTTTTTATTACTATTATTTTACTTAATTTTATTCTTTGATTATTTTATTTTTTAAAAATATTAATGATACTTTATTTGCTGTTTTAAGTTATTTTTATTTGCTTCTTATGGAAATAATATTATAGAAAAAATATAATTATACAAATTAAATATTACACTTTTTAAAACTCCTAGTATTCATGAATGATTTTTTTATAAATGTAAAATTTTGGTGTGATTATTGATTGATGTTTAAAAGTAAATATATATTTAAAATGATAAATATTCCCTAACCCACATATATATTTATAATAAGAGGCATAGTCAAAGAAATAGCCCCTCCCCTCAATCGGAACAATTGGTCCGATTTCGATAACATTTTATTTCATACTTACATATGTGTTAAAATAATGGACACAAATAAAGCATTAGTCCCTTTATCCAAGTCCTAACCATTTTATTTCATACTTACGTAGATATTTAAAACAATAGAGTCAAAGAATCCGTCCCCCCGTTCCAATAACTGATCCGATTTCGACATCATTTTATTCATACTTACACATAAGTTAAAATAATTGACACAAATAAAGCATTGGTCCCCTTATCCAAGTCCTTACCATTTTAGTTCATATCTACATAGATATTTAAAACAATAGACAGAGTCAAAGAGTCCATCCTCCATCCCAACAACTGGTCCGATTTTGATACCATTTTACTTAAAAGAAAAATGAAAGTTCATAATTCATATATATGTTATCGTGACCTATTCACCATCCCGAATTCTCAAGAAAAGTATCAGGAATTTTATTCATTGTGTACTGGGGAAATAAAAACTTAATAGAGATCCCCAGCTTCAACCGCTGCATCGATTTCGCCTATCTTTATTTCAAGTCACTAGTCATTAGTCACCTTCCCAGTGCTCCTTCATTTTCATGGCCTATTTCTACACAAAATTTGCCCGAGTTCCATTGTCAACAAGTGTACCGATTTCATCAATTTTATTCACCAATTGATTTCGGGGTTTTGATAAAGTAATTTAATACTCCATGTTTGTTGTTTTATAATATAATATAAAATTGTATTATATTAGATAGTATAATATATTATATTATGAAACAACAAACAATACAATACAATCTAATGTATTATATTGTATTAGATAGTATAATACAAAATTGTACTTTCTTTTCGTACTATACGACGTAGCTATTTACGTTGGTTAGCATTACTAAATAAATGCTATTAGTATAGCCAACTGGTCTTAGAAGGCGGTTTGTATATAATTATATTGAATTTTTAACTTAGATTGATTTATATGTTAAGAATATCTCACTGATTAAAATTATATCAGTATTGTAATTATGACATTTATATACATTACAGCGATAAAATCTTTTAATTAATATTTATGGAATAGGTTATGACAAGAACCTTTCTGTTTTGTTAAAGATATATAATGATAAAACAGTTAACGTCTAGCTAAATTTCTTTTTTACATTTATAATTAGCATAATTTAATTAATTTATTATGTGCCTTTTGTCAAAGCATGGTAATTGCAACAGCATAAAAGAGTTCTTTCCTCAATTTTTCCCAGTAGTTTCTTTTCCACAAAATCTAAAAGCCATGTGAGGTAATTTTTATTATTGTTTCATGCCTGATTTATAGACTAAGCAGATAATATTGGACAAATTATTCAAGAAAAGTTTGTTGGCTAATACTTTAATTTTAATATTGGTTTAAATATTAAATAATCTAATTAACTGTTGTTGGCATATAAAAAGCTAGCATTAAAATTAGTTGATTATTTTCTAATTATTTTCAATACCTGAAATGAAACAAATTCGTTTTAATTTTCATAAATAGTTTTTATGAAGAAAAAAATTGTTTTATCTATCTGAAAAATAAGGAAAAAGTTTTATTTTTCACCCATCTTTAATATTATCATGCTGAAAATGAAGTTGAAATTCGAAAATTTTGTCAATTCGAATTATTTTTCTTTGCATGCTGAATCTACCAGTATCTAGTACAAACTATTATTTATTCTCGCATTAACTGTATAAGCCTCGTGTGGTAATAGGGCCTCGGTAGCCAGGAGCGGAGACCTCAACTTTAACGATGAAGGGTTTCAGGTTTCAGACCTCACTTACGAAAAAGTATTGCGTAAACGGACCTGATGCACTCTAAACTGGTCTATGACCTCCCTGCAGCTACTTGCACCTTAAATTTGTCAGGCCAAATGTCCTCCCATTGGTGCGGTGTGGCGTGGAGAATGGGGTGCCAGCTTAGGTGTTGTCTTCATCATCAGACTATGGTTCAAAATGACGAAGTTCGTCGCAAAACAGCCCAAGTGTTGCTTTACAAAGGTACATTAATATAACTAAACTAAATTCTCGCTGCAGCTGAGCGGGAAATAGGAGAGGCTGCCAGCTCAGACACCGCCGTTGTTCACTGTTTAAATTAAGCAGTCCATTAAAAAACGGCAATAATATCATTTTAAAACAGGACATTAATTTAACTGAACTGAACGCATGTAAGTACATTTTACATATTTATGTATATGAAGGAGGAAAAGTTAGAACGATAGAGTTGTGTGCATATATTTAACATTTATAAATTTTGATCCAAATCTGTTAAAGGCTCTGTCGTAGTTTCTCATTAACAAAGAAGTTTAGTTGTCGTCCTCGTCATCTGACAAAATCATCGGCTTCGTCATTCTCGTGGTTCAAAATTACGAGGTCCGTCCCAAAATAGCCCTCTTGTTGCTTTACAACGGGACGTTAATATAACTAAACTAAACTAAACTCATGAATAAAGACGAGATAACTAAAAAAACACAAGAGCTTAAAAAATAAAATTCTGTTATGTGATCATGTGACTATATTAATTGGAATTTACAATTTCAAATTTTTAAAAAAGATATCTGTTCGTAAAAAGATGTCTAAAATGCATATTTGCTTTTCTAGCATTTATTTATCATTCATACGTCAACAATTCGTCATCAAAAGGCGTGGCCAAAGATTCAAGCAAAATACAGATTTTTTTTTGTAAATATTATTCACGTATGCAGTTATCACACAAGTTCAAACCTTTAATATAATACGACGCATGAACTTTTCATAAGTATAAGGAAAATATCTGAGCATTTGTAACATTCACTTATGCCTAATGTTCATAGTTCAGTGCGGAATGAAGGGGATACCTTGTTTATTAGAAATTAAGTTGGGGCGTTTCATTACTATATCGTTTCTTTATAATAAATTTATTATACATATTATCGTTTCTTTATTATATCAAAGCGTTTCTTTATACATTCTCAATTATATCAACAATAATATGTTGTGTGATATAACATATTATTATATCACACAACTTTCATGAGTAGAAATGAAAATCTGAGCACTAGTGGCGTTCGTTCGCTCTTCTGAAAAGGTCCACGACTTTGTGTTAGGTCAGAAAAATGCTGTATTTGTTAGAGAAAAAAGGTGAAAGTTTCCACTACCACTGTCACTGTTTTCTTGTAATTTCACTCAACAAAACAAAGAAAACATTTTCACTTGATATGAATCTTGACTGAAATGTTAGAAGTTTTAAAGCATTAATTTAATCTGTTATTTTTATCATTCAATGAGAAATACAGTGATCTCATCCATATTATTCCTTAACTTTTAACCGTGTCAAATTCCAGCAATTTCTCCCCTTCTTCTAGTAGTTTCTTAACAAAATATTTTTCCTTGAAAGAAATAAAAATATGAAAAGGGTAAAAAAAGGATCATGAAAAATGTATCAAAAGAAAGTTGAAACTGCCATATAAGGTCCAATAAGATATCGAAAAATGACCCCAAAAAGATTTCTGGTCCAGAATATCGAGTCCAATATAACTAAAAATAAAAACTACCATTTTATGTCTGTATTTATATGTATCACAATTGCTTACATAAATATATATACTACGAATCTACAATTTTTGTGTGTTTTCAGGCAGAAATAGCTGACCATTAAATAGATGAAAGCCGTGAAAATAGGGTCATATTTTGCCTCTTTTTTTCCTTTTAATATTGGATTTTAGTAGTAAAAAAGTTTTTTCTTTCTCTATCAGAATTACTTGTCAGCGAAGATATAGAGAATTGATTTTAGAAAATAGCATTTTTTAAATCAGGGCACAAGTTTAGATTTATCAAGATCCAGAATTTTTTTTTTCGCTTCATCATATTTGGAAATAATTAATTCAATAGAGGGATAAAAATTAGTTTAAGAGGACTATCGATTTTAAAATGAGAAAAAATGTTCGAAAACCCTACAATTTGAT
>JAPMOQ010067607.1:0-11228 GCA_026543055.1 Argiope trifasciata | reverse complement strand
TTATTACAATAATAATACACAATATATGCAATACAATAACAGCTAACAATAATAATACAATAATTACAATAATAATACACAATACATGCTTTTCCATAAACCCTTTCTCATTCAATATTAATCATATTTATCATTTCGTTATTTATTAGAATTTGATACTAGCTCAAATGCACTTTTTATGTCTGATATTCTTGCCGTTGCTTACCTTGTGACCCCTAGAGTCGCTTTTATAATATGGGCAACGATTGATTAAGAAGAATGGTACAGTGGATCCAACCTCCGCTTTACTTCACGATTCTTGGACTGAATACTTCTTTTATAGTTTACTATCAGGTTCCAGGCTCATTGCTGCCGCAGAAGAAATAATTTTCGAAATACCGTTTGAAATTTAAAATAACTCTCTTGTTTAATTAGGAATTATTGAAAGAATTATATTTATTTTCGTTTTGGAAATGAATACATTAACTGAAATTGAATGATATATAAAGGAGAAGAGTAAATAATAGTAATTTTATTTTAACTTTTCTTAACTTTATTATTTATGACTTTAGGGCTTGCAATATTTTTTTTTTGTTTTTCAATCTTTAGCAGAAACAAATAAGTGCAAGTAATAAGTATATAAAGTTTCATTTTCAATCGGATGAGCGGTACGGCAGCGCATAAGAAACATTCAGACAAACATTCATTTTATTTATATAGATTACTTATTAGATAATTTTATTATGCCTATAACCATACCGCAACTGCAAGTAATAAGTAGTCAAAGTTTTAGCACAATCGGATGAGCGATACGACAGGGCATAAGATAAATAAGACAAACATTCATTTTTATTTATATAGATTTGTTGACTATTGGTATGAAAATCGTTGTCAAAGCTTTTACTTTCAATTTCATAACGTGAGAATTTCATAATCCGATACTTCTTCGAGGTCAGAAGTTTCTATTAGTTTGTTAATATCATAGAGACCCACATTTCTTTGATTCATCATTTTTTCTCCCTCGAAGCCACAACTCTTTTACAGGGTATTAGAAATTGAAATACAGCAGAAAAAGAAACATTGCAATAAGAGCAGAGCAATTGGCTCCCTGCCAATCGTACCAACTTTTTGACCTTGCACGCGCTCTCTTAAAAGTGACTAGGGCCGCGGTGGCCTGGTGGTAAGGTCTAGGCTTCGGAACCGGAGGGTTTCAGGTTCGAGACTCGATTCCACCGAAGATCCGTCGTGTGAGGGGGTCTCTTGCACGTTAAATCTGTCAGGCCAAACGTCCTCCCGCTGGTGTGGTGTGGTGTGGTGTGGAGAGGGGGGTGCCACTTCAGGTGTCGTCCTCGTCATCTGACCGTGGTTCAAAATTACGAGGTCCGTCCCAAAATAGCCCTCGTGTTGCTTTAAACGGGACGTTAATATAACTAAACTAAACTAAACAAACTTAAAAGTGACTAAGTACATACGTCAACGAAACAGGTTTCGAAAACGGATAAATTACAGAAACTATTGTTATTCTTCTCTTCTGAATTATTCGAAACAAAACTGAACATGTATGAGTAAAACTGGATGATTTCGTTTGCATAGAATCATATGGATCCGAACGATATTTTAGGTATAAATTCAAAAATATTCCTCAGAAATAAAAATAAACCTAAATCCCTCTGGAAGCGTATATTTATACTATGTCAAGATTTTTCATGAAAATATGACTGTATTATACTCTTTTAAGAAAGGTATAAAATTTATTTCGGGTCATATAGGCCTGAACAGAGCAGCAAGGTTAATAAAAAGTAACTCAAGTGAAAAATTTCTTTCAGATCTAAGTAAGAATTAAATCTTTTTTTATATTACTTGTTTTCTTATACCTTCTTTTACTCTCTTATGTTAGGTTGTCTAGGGTTGTTGTTAGGTTGTCTAGAATTTTAAAAATATGAATAAAAAAGTTTTAAAATAAAAAAGGAACTAAATCAACAGATATGTCAAGTAATGAAAGTCATTAACAAGGATTGTCATTCGAACATATTTTTTAAGGGGGGAGGGAAATGAAAGAGTTTTTAAATGGGATATTAAAAATACACATATGAACTGTCTGGGAAATTAAATTATTCACACTAACTAAGAAAACCTTTAAATTAATTTTCCTTACAGACAGCTTTTTTTAATTACTTTTGATTAACTATTTACTCAGAAATTCTCCTATTAGTACAAAAAATGTATTATAAATAATTATTTTTTAGAATCATAAAATAGTCTTTGATAATACACTTTTCTTAACAGATGACTCTAATATGTTTTAAGTATAAGCTATCAATTTATCTTATTCCTTAAATGATGCCTTCTTTTCTATTAATGGCTTATTAAAATAACTTTTAGATTGATAAGAAGGAAATTTCTTTATAAATGTAAAATATATAAAATTTTAATTAATTTAATAAATTAATGTTTAATTAAAAAATCAAGACAAAGCGTAATGGTTTGAAATAATAAAATGAAATATTTAGTTTATTTGTTCCTTAGAAAAATAGTGTCATAAATCAGGCGACTTTTCAACAGCTTAAATGTTAACCGACATTAAGTAAATTATAAAGTAGTTATAAAATTAATTAATTTGATTATTAAACTGACATGAGGTGGTGAATTTTTTTCTATTTCGTTATCTATATTTTTATTCATAGTTTTGCTTTTTTTATAACCAATGTACATACTTCATCGACTTCAGAAAGTGCTAAATTTTCATTTAAAATTCTTAAAAATTAATTTTTTTTAGATATTGGTATTCAATCGGAAGTAATAATAAAAATAATTAATTTTATTTATAAAATCTCATGATATGGCACATGTTTTTATACTTTGATAATCATATTTTTAATCGTAGTTTTACTGTTTTTTGTCCTTTGTCCACACTTCTTCAAGCTTTAGAAAATGTGAAAATATCATTTTAAATTCCTTATGAATTAATTTTTTAGATATTAATAGATAGGTATTCATTCGGAATAATAAAAATAATTAATTAATAATTAATTTTATTAATAAAATCACATGTTGTAATTTTTTCATATTCCTATATCCATAGTTTTTTTATCCAATGCCCATAATTCATCGACTTTAAAAATTGTTGGAATTTTCTTTAAAGTTCTCAAGGATTATTTTTTGGCATTAATATTTTATATATTGGCATTCAATTAAAAGAAATAATAAAATAATTAATTATTAAATAATTTTATTATAAAAATCCCATGATGAAAAAGGTTTTTTCCCATATTCCAATATCCATATATTATATGTAATGTTCATACATCATCGACTTAAGAAAAAGTGAAAATTTAATTTAACTTACTTATGAATCAAAATTTTTATACATTCCTAGTTTAAATTTTGGCATTTAATCGAAAATAATAATAAAAATAACAAATTATTAAATAATTTTCCTGTTAAAATCCACTGATGAGGCAGTTTTCTTTTATATTTCAATGTTCATATTTTTATCCATTGTTTTATTTTTTATTATTCCATATTCATATTTCCCTCGACTGTAGAAAGTCACAAAGTTTTATTTAAATCCATTTGAATCAACTTTTAAATCCCTTACTTGAATTATCGTCTAAAATTTAGTGTTATTACTTTTGTTGTTAAGGAAAATGTCAGTTATTATATAAAAAATTTCCATAAAATTTTTATAGATAAATTTATTGGCATTTAATGTTTAATATAAAACTATTACAGCATCTGCAATCCATTATCCAAAACCCAGTTTCACTGTATAATAAAATCTTGAGATTTAGCTTAACTCAAAATCATTTTCAATTGGATGAGCAGTGAAACCCCGTTATAACCATCCAATCTTGTACAATAAAATCTGTAGGAAAATAAAATAAAATTCTCAGAATGACTCAACATAAAAATATCTATCCTTCTTTCCACCCTGCTGTAAAAAATAATAAAAAATAAATCTGTTCCCCGTTGCTGATTTAGTGCCTGCTGTTATTATTTCTGCTAAATTTATATATCCCAGGATCTCGTTTACTCGACGTTAAATTCGTTTGCGACTTTATACACCCCTGAGGTTTTGTTTCTATCTCAGTTTGGCAAATTAGATTTCGTTCCATTCTCGCTTCAATTCTTCCTACATTTTATTCTCATATGTTTCATGACTGGTGACCTGAAAAAGATTTTTTTCAGGTTTTGAAATATTTTTAAAGCCTATTTAGATGCAAATTCTATAATCTGGATTTCTACTTGTTAGAAGAAGCATAGAAATTTCTGCAAAGCAACAGCATTCTTGTTAAACCTAAGAAAGGAATTGCATAAAGTATATTACGTTAGTGAAAATAGTATTAAGAGAAAGCTCGTGATTTGGTATTTTCTGTTTCTCATATACGAAGCATTGTACCTGTCAAAAAATTCCAATTCGAGATTTTGGTGAATTTTTACAATTCAGACATCCCTCAATTCGAAAAGAGCATTATTGGCATTATATCTATATGTTCGTCTGTCTTTTTGTGAACCTAGTAACTCAAGAGTGCTTTCAGCTAAGTAAATGAAATTTGGTACATGAACTTTTAAAATTTCAGCGAAATTTTGAACAAAATCCGTTTCAAGGATGTCAGCCTATTGTCTGTTTGAATACAAGTGAACTAAATATCACCAAAAATCTGAAAACTAGTTAAATAAGATTTGGTGCATAAATTTAGCATCTAAAATATAGATAATTTTTAAACTGTGAGCAAATCTTCGAAACTGTTGAGTGTCTGTTAGTCTCTATATTCGAATTCATGTAAGCACAAATAATCATAACCACAATAGCGTATACCAATGAAATTTGGTGTGCCTTTTCTTATTTCACCTGTAGTTTTGGTGTCAGTTGGCCAGCTGATGTTTGGTTTGGTTTAGTTATATTAACGTCCCGTTTAAAGCAACACGAGGGCTATTTTGGGACGGACCTCGTAATTTTGAACCACGGTCAGATGATGAGGACGACACCTGAAGTGGCACCCCCCTCTCCACACCACTCCAGCAGGAGGACGTTTGGCTGAGAGATTTAACGTGTAAGAGACCCCCTCACACGACGGGTCTTCGGAGGAATCGAGTCCCGAACCTGAAACCCTCCGGTTCTAAAGCCGAGGCCCTACCACCAGGCCACCACGGCCCAGCTGATGTTTGGAATGAAAGAAAAATATGTTTAAAACATATTCTTGTGGTGTATTCAGTAAAAATTCACGCCAGTATTCTATATTGCATAACTATTGTTTGCCATTATTGCCAGCGAGCTAGAGATAGTGCATCTTGCCAATGATTTGGGTGATCCGGATTTGAGGTGTGTTCTCGATCCCGGTGTTTATCTGTGAGGTGCATGGAACAGCCACCCACACTGTAATAATGGATTATACAAGCGGATGTATGTTCAACTTCATATGAGCTATAAATCAGACCTCTGACCTCGGTTACACAGGGGCCTTTACCCTCAAAAGCTACTGAACATTTTGTTTAAATCGTCGAAAGTTAGTCAGCTGGCTTGTAAAAGTGCCACAAGTAATAACAGAAACAAAGCCCATACTCTGCAAGGTATTTACAGACACACTTATAATCCACAATTTTTTGCGGAAGTGGGTAGCAACATCTATATAGGAGATTATGTGAAAAAATTTCGGTGTTGCCTTGCAATCTATAGCAAACAATCTACATTAGGATGAAACATCTTTTCATTCAATATTATTTTAGAGAATTTTGAATTCCAAAATGTAAAATGTACACTGATGGTAAAAAAATCCCAACACCAAGAAAAAATTATTGTACAGTAATGAAATTTTAGGAATACATTTGTCTAGGTAACATATTTAATTGATTAAAGTTTCAAGATCACAGGTAGAGCCATTAGCGAGAAGAGCATTTCAAATGTGAAATGTTGGTACATTAGTAACCGGTGTAACTGCAAGAATTGTGTATGCCAGCATGCAAACATGCATGCATTGTGTCGTACAGGTGTCGGATATCAGTTTGTGGGACGGAGTTCCATGCCTGTTGCACTTGGGCGGTCAATGCAGGGACGGTTAATGCTGGTTATGGATGACGCTGGAGTTGTTGTCCAACGATGTCCCATACGTGCTAGATTGGAGAAAGATCTGGTGATCTAGCAGGCCAAGGCAACATGTCGACACTCAGTAGAGCATGTTGGATTACAACAGCGGTATGAGGGCGAGCGTTATCCTGTTGGAAAACACCCCCTTGAATGCTGTTCATGAATGGCATCACAACAGGTTGTATAACTAGATTGACGTACAAATTTGCAGCCAGGGTGCGTGGGATAACCACGAGAGTGCTCCTGCTGTCATACGAAATTGCTCCCCAAACCATAACTCCAGGAGTAGGCCCTGTGTGTCTAGGCGGCAGACAGGTCACTGGAAGGCGTTCAACCGGCCTCCTTCTAACTAACAAACGGCTATCACTGCGACCAAGGCAGAACCGGCTTTCATCAGAAAACACAACAGATCTCCACTCCGTCATCCAATGAGCTCTAGCTTGACACCACTCACGTCGCAAACGGCAGTGGTTTGGAGTCAGTGGAATGCACTGTACAGGGCGTCTGGCTCGGAGCTGTTCTTGAAGTAACCGATTTGTAACAGTTCGTTGTGTCACTGTGGTGCCAACTGCAGCTCGAATTTCAGCTGCAGACTCAGTACGATTAGCCACAGCCATACGCCGAATACGACTGTCTTCCCTCTCAGTAGTACCACGTGGCCACACGGAACCTGGTCTTCTTGAGGCAGTACCTTCCCTTGACCACTGCCGCCAATACTCATGCACAGTGGATGATACATTCCTGCCAAGTCTTTCAGCAATATTGCGGAAAGAAAACCTACCTTCTCGTAGCCCTGCAACACGACCTCGTTCAAACTCAGTGAGCTGTTGATAATGGCATCTTCGTCTTCTCAGAGGCATCCTTGACTAACATTAACCCACTACGTCAAATCTCAACTGTAAATAACGATCACGAACCTTACCGCGCTTGTTTAAAGCAAACCTCATTTGCATGTTCATAGTGTCGTTACTAGCGCTACACTTACGCGCGTAGCTCGAAATTTGAATCGACGTCATCTTTCAGATGTATAAAAACGCCTACCAAATTTCGTTTATCTAGCACAGCTCCTTCCTAGTGTTGGGATTTTTTTTCCATCAGTGTATATAGTGATCTTAGCACTCGAATTTCTAAATTTTTTTATACTAGGAGATTTTTTTAAATTCACTTAATGACATTTATAAACTAATCTGAAAAAATTGAAAGAGATGTTAATGAGGTAGGTTCAGGGCTGGTGCATGTGGCTGGATGTCGAAGAATTTCTCATTTCAATTCTTGAAGTTTTTTAAGTATTTGTTTTGTGACAAACGCTAAGAAATGGACTGGATATTTTCCTCATATAACTACATAAAGCTAATGAACTATTCGTAAAATATTTCTGGAGTGATAAGAGTTGCTCGTGATGAATAATCAAGCGATTTTCAGATGTATAATCTAGAGTTCTTGAAATGTATAATTCATAATTCCTGAAATGAATAATCCAGAATCCTTGAAATGAAAAATCCATGGTTATCGAGATGAAAAATTCATAACTCACGTGTTGAATAATCTAGAATCTTCGAGGATTCATTTCTCAAAGTCCTTAAGTTATCCATATAATAATCCTTGAAAAGAATAATCCATGATCCATGTCCCACCAAATTCAAAACAACAATGAATAATCCATACTTTTCGAGATGAAAAATCCATAACTTGTGTTGAATAATCTAGAATATTCGAGGATGCATATCCCAAAGTCCTTGAGTAATCCATTTGATAATCCTCGAGAGGAAGAATTCAAAATCCATATCCGACAGAAAGCAAAATTACAACTTTAAAGGTGGTCCACCATTAATCCAGTAATATATTCAACCTTATTAGAAGGCAATTTGACAGCTGATGGATCAGGGTTAATAAAAATAAAGCGTTCGACGATAGAACATTGTGTTAAAGTAAGTTAAACAAAAAAACTGCATTTTTTTCTTTAAATTGTTACATTGTTTTTGAATCGTTAAGTACATAGAACAGGATTATGTATAGAATAACACAAAGGGCAAATAATCACCAAGCTTTGCAGGCGTATATGCACTCTATTATCGAAATGTTCAATGATCATTCTGCATAAATATGTCTGAATTTTGTTGATGTAGCCTTGATTTTCCTTCTTCAATTCGCAAATGCTTGTGGGCTTGTTGTCATAGGCCTTTGACTTTAAATAACCCCATAGAAAGAATTCCAGTGAAGTTAGGTCACACGATCTAAGGGGTAGTTTCTCAAACCTTCGAATAATGGCCACCAAGCTTTTATTATTTTTAAACATTTTTCAACAAGAAAACCTATCATTTAACGCTCATTTTAGCAAGCCTTAATCTTTGAATTATCAAATGGTTTTTAATAGGGTTGCCTACACCTTACTGCACGAATGATGGCAAACTCGAATCTTACAGTAATTTCTTAACACCCTTTATATTCTGCCCAGATGTAAGTCTCTTTTATTTAAAATTGAGAAAATGTGTGCTAAAATATAAGCAATAGAATGTGAAATTATTATTAACTCTATATTAACTTATTATACTGCATATAAGGAATTTACTTAATGAGAAATTTAAATATCTACTCCTATTATAATTTAATCTACTGCTTCTGTTTCAAAAAAATATCAATAAAAATACCTAGAATTTTGTCCAAGAGTATGCTCTATTTCTACCCAGATATGAGTCATTGTTTTTAAAACTGCTCAAGTATGTGCTAAAACATATACAAAATAATATTAAATACTTATCAACCCCGTATTAATCTATCAAACTCCATATTAAAAATGTATTTAATGGACAGCTAAAATATCCATTCCCATTCTCGTTTAATCAGCTGCTTCTGTTTGAAAACAAATCAATGAAGATGTCCTAGAATTTTGTCCAAGAGTGTTAATCTAAAGTAACGTTAATCTGAAACTATACAATCATGTGCTAAAACTTATAAAAAGAATATTAAATTGTTATCAACATATTGACTTATTACACTCCATACCAAAAATTTATTGGATAATCTATTAAAATATCCAGTCTCATTATCATTTTATCTACTGTTTTCTTTTTGAAAAAAATCTATAAAGATTTTCTAGTATTTTGTAGTTTAATTTTCTGCCCTTTTATTTAAAATTGTGCAAGAATGCGCTGAAACATGTGGAAAAGAATATATAATTAATATGAACTCCTATTAACTTATTATAATTCATATTTAAAATGTGAAAAATATCCATTCTTGCAAACAACTGCTTCTTGAACAAATAAACTATCTATTTCCAATAAACTTAATTAATTGCTTCTATTTAAAAAAATCCTGCAAAATTCCAATAAATATTTCCAGAACAATTTGAAAATTTGAACATAGTTTTTCCACTTTCTCACTCAGTACGAGAAGAAAAAACTTATACTCTATTGCTGATTTAGTGTCTGCTGTTATTATTTTTGTTAAAATTATATTATACTGCATCTTGTTTACTTCACGTTAAATTCATTTGCCACTTTATACGCCTCGGAGGTTTTGTTGCTATCTCAACATGGCAAATTAGATTCCGTTCCCAACACGCTCCAACTTTTCTCACATTTTATTTTCACATCTTTCTTGACTGGTGACCAGAAAAAGATTTTCGCAAAGTTTCCCATATATTTTTAAAGCCTATTTGCATGCAAATTGTGTACCTTGGATTTTTACTTGTTGCACAAAAGAGGTTGGCATTTATACTTTATTGTATTATCCTTGTTTGGTTTTTGTGTATGAAGATAGAATGTGCACAGAATTGTGCAGAAGATTGTATCTTAATCGACATATGATCTACATACTGCAAGATTGTATAAGTTTATGGTAAAGGTGATCTAATAAAATAAAATAATTTAGAAACCAACATCCTCTTGTTCTTCGACGAAGTGAATCTTACTTTCTCTTGTCATTATTATTTACCTGTGCTGTGTCACCTGATAAAACGAAATTACAGTAATCTCCAGACAAATATCTAACTTCAGGTGAATCAGCAGATAAAAATTTATTCGCAAACACTGCATTTACTCATGAAATATTATTTGAAAATAATGTATATTTTGCTCTATTTGATTTTACTGCTCTATTGAAGTGTAAAGAAAAGAAAAGAATGTTAATAGACGTAACTCTATTCAAAATTATTCAAATTTAGAATTATTTTGGGTATTAATAATGCAGATAAGAATAGAAAAAGTTCACCATATGCCAGAATAATAACCATAAATGTTTTGACTTTAAAAGTAGAATATTTTCACTAAATTAATCTAATTTTAAATCAAGATGTTACATACATAATTAGTATTATTCAAATAAGTCTTGAAATTGAAAATACGGTTGAAGGTTGAAATTCTTAATTTCAATTATTTAAAAGAAATACAATGGAAGTGTACTACTTTTCATTGAAATTTTAGGCACATTTCAGCTTTGGATCTCTGACGACAGCAAAATAGTGTTTGAAATTCCAGGATAATAAACATAGCATATTTTATGCTAAGGAATTCGTGGTATGAAAAATTTTCGTGGTAATTGTAAAATTTTCGTTTCTTTTTAAATTGAAACTTTCGCGGTATTTGCCTTTTTAAACACTTTAGTAAACATAAAATCCTCAGAAAATGAGAAGCAAGAATATAAAATGAATTAATTACGAGCAAGAATGTCAAAACTTATTCTCTAATAAAAGTGTTATTATTCTACCCACGCTTTAAATTTAGGACATTAAATGTGATCGCAAGGTTCAATTTTAGTCACAAGATTACGTATTAATAATTTAGTTAAATCATTGCGTTTTTTAAATATTGCATTCACTTGATAGTACCCCTTCAAACTTTTGATATAAACAGCTCAAAGTTTAATATAAATATGTGTTTTAAATATTAAAACTGAGGTCCAAGTTTCATTTATCTAAGTTATTCATTTTTTTAGATATCTCAATAATATGTATACAAAACTACATACTAATAGACGGTCAACTACTGAACGGATATTGTTAAAAATTTGATATGAAAAATTTGATTTTAGAAGATATATCTATGTGATACATTTTATTTATCAAGATCTTTCGTTTTGTAGGCATTATGCTCATTTGTACTTGGTCAGCTAGACAGGTAGACTTTCTTAGAATGGATTTTGTCTAAAATTTGATAGAAATCTA
>JAPMOQ010067602.1:36247-60413 GCA_026543055.1 Argiope trifasciata | reverse complement strand
AAAAAAAATTACCCTTAAAATCTTGATTGCAAGTTCAAATCCATCATCAACATTCACAGCATTAATAAGCACCTAAAAAAAAGAGATAAACCATAACTTTTACATACATTTTATTTGAAATTATTTAAATAATTATTTATTTGAATTATTTATATACATTTTATTCAAAATATACTTTACCATTGAAACCACTGCACTCTTCATCTGGGAATTGCCAAAGAGTGTAGGAGGACACTTAGATTTGTCCTCCGAACGCAAGTCTCCTTCGTACAAGAAGCTGTGATTACTCTGAGATTCACATAATTTGAGAAATTTGGCGACCTCTTCTTGAAGGGTAATAAGTTGAATATAACTGGGGAGAAAAATTCTAAGATGAATAGAAGAATCTTGAAAATCAAAATTGTTTGTTGTTTATGAAATAATATAATTTCCTTTCTTAGAAAATGTTTTTAAAATTTAATAAAAACAGCATTTCTTCAATATTTTTTTAATTGATTTTATTTTAAAGAAATTTTTACAAAATGAGATTTTAGAAAAAAGAAAACAAAACAAAACATTAAATTCCTAAATGTGTATATATATATATATCATGGGACCATAATTCAAGTCATTGAAATAACAACCAAGGATAGTAAAAATATAAGCAAGTTTTTTTTTGTTTTGTTTTAAAATTATTGCATAGATTATTTTTAGGAGAATCACAGGAAAAAAAAGGAATAAAAACAAAATATTAAAAAGAAATTCTGCAACTAAATGAAAAAAAAATCCCAAAATTGATTTTTAATATCTACCTTTTTTCATAAATTTAAGTGCATTAATGTTTTATTTTGATATGGACTTCATAATTTTGAATCATAATCAGATGATGAGGGTGATGTATGAATTCAAATCTCCTCTCCAAACATTTGAAACACAATAACTTACTTTTAGCATGAAACTGTACATCAAGCTTTGAATCTAAAAGTTATTTAGCAACAAAAGTAGAGGATCATATTGAGAAATTGTAGTATTTGTTGAAACTATGAAAAAAAATCTTCTACAAATTAAATCCATGAAAAAGTTAAATTATTTGATTTTATAATGCAATAATATCATAAATATATAGTTAAGAAAATAAAGAACAAAATATTCAATTTGATTTAATAGAAGAACTTTGTATTATGTCAAAATTTTGGTCAACATTCAATAAATAAAAGTGGGTAGAAACTGTAAGAATATAATAAAATCAATAACTAATAAATATAAGATTAGAGTATTATTTACAATTATTATTAATACATTTGCAATATTAAAAACCTTAAATATTATTTATTGCATCTATATTAAAAACTTGATGCAAAAATGTTTTGAAGCAATTAAAAGACATCGAAGTGAAGCAACATAATTTTTTTATCACAAATTATTTTGAATTTAAAATTTCTGCACAGCATTATTCTACACATGCCAGATATATTTTCAATTTTAAGTATCAATATCCGAATTTTAATAAACTACAATTTCTTTGAACATTGGGGTTTAAAAAAGAAAATAAAAGATAAAAAATTTAAATGAATTCACATAAATGTGCCGTTATAATCATGGAGTTCTATAGCAACCATCCAAAGATGAAAAATGCCATTTACAGGAAGAATCACCCGATTTTTATCTCATTGTAAATAATTTATTCCATTTACTGTAGTAACCACAAAATGTCTTATTTTCTAAATGCCAACTTGTACCAGTTTTTTATCCTTCAAGTAAACTAGATTGGTGTGGGAAATAATTTTAAAAAAACTACTTTATTAATTTCTTATAGTTAATATTTATAAAAGCAAAAAAAAAGAAAGAAAAAAAAATTTTAGAGTTATTAGCCTTCAGAATTTAAGAGTAAATTATAAATTTGTGCGTCCGAATATAAACTATTTATAGAAGAGGTAATAAACTTCATAAAATCAATAACAAAACTTCTCAAACCTTTCAACTTCTTGATCGGATACTTTTTTAATGTTCTTCCTTTTTTTCCAAAGTTCAGATTCATCATCAGTGCCTCTACTACGAGACAAATATTTTGAATAATTCTTCTTTGCATGATACAAGTGATTCTGACGTTCAAACAGAGCTTTATAACATGGAGCTGGTGCGAGGTAAAAATTTATGGAACTTTTGGCAGCACGGGCATAATCCTATAAAAAAGTAGAAATATAATAAAGAAATTGCTCAAAAAACTTTAAGGAGTGATGAAAAAAGTATTAAATTAATATAATTCTAACCTCCATAAATACTTGAATTTCATACAAGACAATTGAGAACCTGAAACGTTCCAGATATCGACAGGTAGCAAAAAGATAAGAAGACCAAGCTGTCATTGATGGGTCAGTATTTAATATTAGTTGCTTCAGGGATGTTAACTGTGCATTTTTGAGACAAGGCATAAAAAGTGCTTCAATAAATACATCTGAATCACATTTCTGCAACAAAAAAAATTCTGTAAATACTACTTTATTAACAAATCAATAGGAAAACTATATTTTGAAAGCATACACCATGTGGATTTGTGATGGAAAAGTTCTATGAGAAATTTAGTATTTAAATAAAAAGTACATCAAATAAGGAAAAACTGTGTATTTTTAAAAGTTTTCCTTTTTTCATGACATAATAAATGAAGAGTTCAAAAATCCAATTTTAATTCCTTCAACTCATTTGAATTATTTTTAAAACAAAGAAAAATAATTAATCAAATAACTGATTAATAAGTAAAATAACAATCTTAGTTCTTAAAATCTTATTTTCACTACAAGTTTCATGATATTAATTTTATCAGGAAAAGAAGGCATTAATATTTTCTCATTAATCTATTTTTTTATTTAGTTTTTTTAGCTAATTATAGTTATTTTTCAATCTGGAATCTTTCTGAGGCTTTTGGCGACTTACTGTCAGATATTGTAATATATTTGGTGGCTTGCAGATCTAAAATTATTGTTTTTCTAAAAAAAATCTGGAACCTTTCAAACCTGGTTTTAATTGCCAATAAAGCAGAGCTGCTTTTGTGTTTTCATTGTATAAGATTGGCCCATAATAGTAGTTGTTTCTGATCATGATAGTAATGCTGAGCTTGTATGAGCATCTGAGCTGAGTTGCTCAGATTTTCACCTCAATCATATCAGAGCATGCTAAAAACCAGCAGTTTTTTTTAACATGCTCTCGGTATGAGCTGGCACTTCATAGTTGTAGTCATCTATTGAAACCTATATTAATTCTGGTGAAATATCTGTAAATATCTCTAAATAATTACTACAAATAAATTTTTCTATGTACTACCTTAATTTACTTTATTGATAAATCAGTCCGAAATATAAAAACATTTAATTAAATAACAAGAATAAGTTAATTAATCTCATACACATTCTTATGCATTTTACTTTAAAAAAATAGTTCCAAAACTAGTTATTTATTTTAAAACTATTAAATATGTCTACAACAAAATTGGATTTGGTTGCCTTTTTATTACTTATTGTTTCATTCATTCTTTTTAAGCTTTACATAATTATTTTTAATAAAATAAATTTTATAAATATATTACCTTTCTAATTCTCACTTGAAGAAAACTTGGATTCAAAGAGATAGGTATTTAACTTAAGATTTATTTCGCTTATTTAGGTTTGGTGTTTTTTTTATATAAATCCTTTGAAAAATATACCTTAAATATAATTTTATAAAAAAATTAAGAAATATTCAAATTTTAAAACTACATGCATTATCTCAATAAAAAAAAGAAAGAGAAATTTATATTGAAATTGATGTATAAAAACATTTTTTAATTAATTAATTTTTAAAGTAATAAGAAATTTTGCAGTTCTTATATTCTAAATCGAATCATCTAGTAATATAAGTGTTCCTTTTCAAATCTAATTTCTTACAATTAGCGTATATGCTACATTATATAAAAATAAATAATTTTGAAACTTACCATTTGTATTATATATTCCATAGCTTCACTAAATAACCCATGCCTGTGATAAAACTCTACAGTATTAAAATGTGTACCATACACTTTGAGGTAATGGAGACATTCCTTTTTAATCATTTCATTCAGAGGAGAAATTTCTGTTTCAAACTGGAATAAATGAAAATACCAAAAAAAAAAAAAATGTAAATCTAAATTACTATATAAATCAAATCTAGATATTTCTCTCTAGAATACAAACATTTGAAATAAAACCACATTAATAGTAAGCAAATCATATTAATAATAAATTAGATTTATCTGAAGATATGCATTTAGTTCATCGTTGCAATATTATAATCATAATAAATTTATAACAAATTATCATACACTTAGCAAGTATCATAAAAAATAATAAGTATTATGTTACCAGAAGATATAAAATTTAGGTAGCTGTTACCCCATCAAGCAACAGAAAATTTGTAAATTAACAAAAGTTATAGCACAAAATCTCATGTACAAACAGAATGTCAATAGGACACAAGATTTTAGTATGACACAATACTTTTGTCATTTAAGAAGAGGTATACTACTATTGAGAGTTGAGAAAGTTTTTTCACATGAAAATAAATAGTGTCATAAAAAGTTTGTTTCCTTAAAGTGGGATCTTCTCTATATATAATATTCACAAACACCCAAATGAAAAATAATTACTAAAAACAGTTTGAAATAAATAATAATCGATTAACAGAGAAATTAAGCAAAGGTTTGGAACAAAAAGAAAATAGCTTAAATTCTTAGAAAAATTCATTAAGTCCAGTATAAACATTAAGAAGAAAAATAAGTAGATTAAACAAAAAATAAAAAGTGCAAAAGCTTTTTAAATATTAAAGAGCAAATAAATCAAATTAAAGTAATCAACTTGAAGAATAATAAAATGTAGCCCCAAACACATAGCATTTTAATTTTCTCAAAATGTTTTCCAGGAAAAGCAATGTAAATGCAAAACAAAAATAATGTAATACAGCATAAAAGAATGCAAATAAAATCGGAAAACCATAGCTACATGCAAATAAAATCAGCAAACGCAAATAATCTGAAGATTATTACTATGAATAACTATATAAAGTTCAGTAACATTCAAAATTAACTATTAAAATCAGATGTAGACAAATATTGATCAACCAACAAAAAAAAAGAGCCATACATATATACCCTCATAAACACTGCCAGGTTCTAAATGCAAGCTTATATAATAAAAATTAACTATTATTTATATTCATATTCAAGATTCTTACAAACAAAAAAATTATGCTAAACAGAATACAGATTCTAAAAGTGTACAAATTGGTTCAATAATAAAAGAATGTTACCTTCTGTACATGTACTTTCCATATAAATTCTATCTTTTTATCAAAAATTATAATACAATTAAATGGTAAAGTTTTAATTAAATTCACAACAAAATATAATCTCTTTGAATTTATAAAGATATCAGGTATGGATATGAAAAAATTAACTAATACATGACTACAAAGATGTTACCAATGTAAATTAACACAAGGATTCTTTTTCTCCCATTAATACAACAGATTTAATTTAAAACCAAGTATTTTACCTTATCTGCACAATCCCCCCCCCTCCCATTTCCTACACTCCAAGACAGATATCCATTGAAAAAAAAAATTTTTTTAAGATATTCCTTAAACAAATCTTACTTTACTCAACATTTATTCAATTTTTAAAGAAAATATTTTTTTAGAAACCAAAATTACAAATGATATATCTATAAGAGAAAAAGCTATTCTAAAGCTATAAAAGATATTAAATGAATTCTTAAACTGAAATTAAAATTCATCAACATTTGTTTGCTGAAAAAATATTTAAACTATTGATCAGCAAATTGTAATTCACTATTGTGTGTGTGTGTGTATATATATATATATGTATATATATATCTTACAAAACAAATACTAAATTATAGTCACTTCCTTTTTTTTTATCTATCAAATTATTAGTCTTATACTAAATGGCATACATAATGTTGAAAATGGAGCACTTGAATTAGTATTTCTAAGTGAAAAATAGTTCTTTGTAAGGATAAAAATTTCAGTGTACCTGTGTAATGCCCATTTTTATATTCCTCAAGGCTGACAATGATTTATAAATATCTGCAGCCTATAAATAAAAAAAAAATTCAAATCAATAATTTCATATTTTTAAAAATTAGAAATATTTTAAAAATTATTTAATATTTTTAAAAATTTAATAATATTTAACTTACCTTTTCTGTTCCTGGATACTTTGAATTTTCTAGTACTTTCAAAATTTTATTTAGCAATGGATTTTCTTTAGTTCGATCATTTTTGTCATTTATTACCTGTTGAAAATGTCATTAATTATTAATAATTTTATATATATATTCTCTTATAAAAGGTAGCAAAATTTTAAGGAAAAATTTGGACATTTTATAATATTAATTTTTTATATAATTAATAATAATATAACTCACTGTAAAATCAACATAAAAATTAGGTAAATTGCAATTTCATATTTATTTAACATTTACACTTCATGCATCTATTTAAATTCCAATTCTCTTAATTTATTAATAACTCATCACAATGGTTTTGTAATGAATGAGGGTAATAAGTCTATCTAATGAATTTTTGGTAAAGCTAGATTACAACCTTTAATCAACAAATTTAAGCATAAATACTTAGTTAGTTAGTAATTTAAAAAAAAAAAACAATCTAAATCTCAAGAAATAATGAATATATAAAACAAAAAATGATAATTAAATAAAAAATAATATACTTCTGTGTAACAAACAATTACATGCACAACTTCATATAAAGAAAATTAAAATTTATCATAAACTGCTAATAAATCATATTTAATTTGTAGATTTAATTAAGTGACTCTTATATTTAATATAACAAATTAAAAATGAGTTTTACTAATATTTATCAAAATATTTACAAACCTTAAGGCATTGTTGAAATTTCTGCCTAGCAGTAGACCAGTCTCCAGCTTTTAAACAAAATAACCCCCATGTTGACCATACACCTGTTTTATCTAAATTAAATTTTGTAGATATTTCCAAAGCCAAGTACATTCTTTCTTCTTCTAGCAATTTATCACGTAATTTCCTGCAAGTAACAATAAATTAATTAGAATAGAGATTTAAAAAAATAATTTGAACTTCTTATTTTAAATTTCTGTTGTTTTACCTAACAGTATCACTGTTTGTCAGAGCTTCTCTTGGTATGAGATGTCTGCAGTTAGCATTCACCAGTAAATTTATAACATCTGCATGTTGAAAATATAAGCCAGCCAAAGCTTCACTTTCAGCATCCTGAACTTGATGGCATTTCATTTTGGCATTTAATAACAAGGATTTCATCATGCTATGATAAGACATAAATACGTAATATCAATATATTTCAGACATTTTTCAATGTCTTTGCAAGGTAGGATACAGTACAAAATTATGGTAAAATATTTTGAACTTCATAATAAGTCACTTTCTACAATATTTATGACAATTAACCAGAATTTTACAATATAATTTATTACACAATTATAATTTGAAATCAGGTTTATTCTTACAAATCAGAAATATATTACAAAATGTATTGCTTTAAAAATATTTTTTACATTTTTTAAAAGTAATCTAAAACCTAAAATTATTCTATGGATATATGTTGGTTCTTCAATACTATCAAATTATAAATAATATATTTTTTAACCAAGTACTTAGAACATTTTTCAGATGAGCACCCATACATTCACACATAATTCTCTATCATAACCAAAGGTCACTGAAACATTTTTATTTAAAAATTAATTCTTCAAGATTATATTATGTTCATTATTTCAAATTAAGAGAAGCAAATGCATACCAATAAAAAAAAAAGGTTAGTGAGGATCTTGACTCTTCTAAAATCTCCCACTTCTAAATGGAAATAAAGAGTTATGTCGTAGAAAATAAATGTTACCTTTAAATTTATTTATTTTTTAAATTTAATCACCAATCACAATATGATTAAAAAATGGCAAGGGGAAAAAAAAAAGAGTATAAACATAATATTAATGGACAAGAGCTACAAATGATCAAAAGAAAATCACCAAATCATTCTATGAGAGCCCAAATTTTGAAATCAATTTTCTAAAATTTTCTTTTACAATGACTTTTCTTCACTTTTTTTACAGCAAAAATAACTTTTATCATGATTAGTTATTTTTTTTTCAGCTTTAAAATTCATAATATAAAAATAGAATGGTGAAAGAACATTTAACTTATTACAGCAAATATAATAAAAGATATTTCACACTGTCATGATTGAATAATTTATTTCAAATTTGACAAATAAAAGTTTTCATAAAAAATTCGAAGGAAATTTGAATTTCTTTTTAAAATATGCCATCATACACTTAAGAATGCACCACTTCAATGATAAATTCTTCTATGTTATCAATAAATATTTTAATAAAAACTTCACTAGTAAAATTTACTTTCATAGATATAATTTTTAAATACTTTTACTATACTAACAACACAAATTATTAATGAGATGATATAGAAAAGCACTCCTTAAACTATTAGTTAGTTCAAATAAAGAATCATATTGAACAATTTTCAGTAATGAATTTCCCAATTTCAATCTGTTTTAGATTGTTTGATATTAACTTATAATAATGTAACACTATAAAATCAGCATAAAAATAAAGTAAATGGCAATTTTATATTTATTTAACATTTATATTTCATGCACCTATTGAAATTCCAATTCTCTTAATTTACTAATTATAACTCATCACAATGGTTTTCTAATGAATGAAGGTAATAAATCTATCTAATGAATTTTCTGTTAAAGTTTGATTACAATCTTTAATCAACAAATTGAAACATAAATACTTAGTTAGTTAGCAATTAAAAAAATAATCCAAATCTCAAGAAATAATGAATACATAAAACAAAAAAATTTTATCAGAAAAAGTTTAGCAATAGTTTATCAGAAAATTATTATAAGTCCAAAAATTTCAGTAAAATGTTATCAATAGCCTTTTTAAATTATGCTTTTCCTCTTTACTGTCAATTAATGTAATCACACATGAATTATTTTCCAGTTTGATTATGATTTAGCTCAATCTGAAGTTATTTTTAGTTTGAGAAAATATTTTGAAGTGATAAGTTTTCTTTGAAAAAAAATAATCAAAAATCCAGAAAGTTCAAGAAACATTAGCAGAGAATGTACATTACAACAAATACATTTTATTGTAGCTAAGGATTCTTTATTATGATAAAACAGATAAATTTCTTTCTTTTTATAAACATCCAATGGATTTCCATAATTATATTATTTTCAATAAAATAAAACTATTACTCACTTAATTATCAAACCATAATCAACTTCTAATGGCAGTTTCCCAGAGCGCTTCATCTTTATCTTCCCTAACAAACGGTCACTGAGATTCATCAAAAACTGAGCACATCTTTTGTCGTCACTGTGCAATTTTAATATTGAATAACATAAAGAAATACTTGGGGTCTGAAAGCAAACATTTTAATAAAATTTAAAAAGGTAGCTTTTAAATTAATGCTTATAGAAATAATTTTTAAAAAGTGGCAAGAATAAAAACATAATAAAATATTGGAAATTATAAGTAGACAACTCATTTAATCAATAAGACACTTGTGGTTTCTGATATTTCAGAATATAGAATGCATAACAGTTTAAGTAGTTTAAGTAGAATGCAAATCAGGATTATTTTTTTTTTTTAAAGATAATAATACTCTTAATAATTTTATAATCATGAAAATTGCTTTTATGATAATTGACTCAAATTGTCATCAATGTTATTGAAAATTATCTACTAACTTTCTACATTATACTAGTTAAAAGTATAGCAAATGTAAAGTACAAAAACTTCTTTTAATTAGGCTTGTCATAATCTAAGCTATCAAATCACTTATTCAAAAAGAAGAGAGAATCTCTCTCTTTCTCTCTCTGTGTGTGTGTTTTCCCTCTACAAAATATTTAAAATAAAATATAATTTTTTTTAACCAAAGGATATTTCATATCAGAAATATCATTAAAAGGAGTAATTACAATAATATGATAAAACTTTTAGGGTTACATATAAAGGTTATATATTAAGAATGAAATTTACTTTTTAAAGATACTAAAATTTATTAGTCATAAAATTGTAAAATATAATCTATCAATTATTTGTAATAAAAAAAAATTGAAGTACATAGTCAAAATTGCATACCTGATCATATGAAAATTCATTTCTCACAGATGCATTCTGTTCACTGTCTGAAGACAGCACCCACCTAAATGCCAGCTGATTAATTTGCATATAGCTAGATCTTCTTCGTAAACCTAGGCTGTCTGCCATATATGGTGAATTGCGTGGGCTTGATGAATGCACTGTAAAATTTAAGTATTCAATGGACAGAATTCAAATTTAAGTCATAAAAGTAATGGGATGATACAGTGTCTATAATATATGTATATAAACATATTTTAGCAGTTGTGTGGTCAAATAAAGGAAATTTTTGAAATTTTTAACTTTGATTGAGAAATTTTATGTACATGAAATGTTGATAGAACTAACATTTGTTTACATTATGATACAAATGCAAAGGAAACAAAAAAAATCCCTTCAGTAATTTTACTGTGAGAATTTGATGAGGATTTCTTTGATTAAAGCAACATGATTAAATATATACTATTAGCCTAACTGGCAACAAATAAATTTGCAAAAAATATCAAATTTATTTGTTGCTTTGAAATAGTGAGATGACATGGTTTAAAAACAGGCTCTATATGGTATAACAGCAGTAAAGCAATGGTGTGGATAATAACTGTAAAATTTGTTTATATCTATCTGCAAAGAAAAGGTGTAACTCTTCAAAGCAAAATGATAGATTTCTGAACTTAATTGATGTTTGTAATCTTTTTGGTAAATTAGTGGACTGGATTCACTTACAAAAAAGGATACAAAATTACAGGAGAAAGTAATGAACAAAACATTTAGCCGAGTCTAGTAGTAAATCTAAATTAAGAGTTGGTTCAACTTCTGATGTGTACTGCCTTCGTAATGCAGTATCTAACAGAGAATAAACAGTACACAGTTGTTTTTGGTATGAAGTGCCAAATGGGGGATGGATTGGGCATCTTCAAAGACACTTCAAGTCTGAAGAATTGGAAAAATATGATATCAGTTAGTCACAATGAATCCTGTTTATGCAGTTCTCTTCTGTGATAACAGGGTGACTGGCTGTATCTAAATGTAGAAGAATCCTGTGTAAATCCTAAATCCTTTAAAGAGATTTTCTTTGCATCAATATAACTAGGTTTGAACAAATATTTCACTTCATTTTTGACAATTAGTGGACTTATTGCTCTTGCACACATTTAGATAAACATATGCTTCATCAAAGGTCATAATGTGCTTCCATTTATTTCCTATTAAATAGTTTTAATACAAGATTCTACAAACTTTCTGACATGGAATAAAATGCTTTAGCAAAAGTTTGCAAACAATATGTTTCATAGTGTTTTTAAATAATACGCGGTTTGCTATTTTATTTAGAGCTGCAACAGATGATTGAGAATTTTACAAATAGTTGATAAAATTGTACGGTACTTTTCCATCATACCGGAGCAAGCGAAAAGTCGCCAATAATGATGCAAACAACGCCAAACGGAATATCGCTGGCGGTAACCTTTTACCGCTATATTTTTAAAGAAAGTCGCAGCTATTTTATCATTTGCACCAAAATTGTGACATTGTGCTGTTGCCAAAAAGTCTGCTTGGCGAGCTTTGCGCCGGTATAATACAAGATTGTGACTGTGAAGTTGCAAACAACAAGATTGTGACTGTGATCGAATATGAAAAGTACCAATTGTACTTTTCACAGATATTCTTTCAAAGCCTTCTTACCATATAGAAGTAATTATTGATTTTTTCCCCCTTTCCAATTGATAATAAGCCTTATTTTACATTTGGAAATTTTAATTCCATATATTTTAAAACCTTTTTGAATGAAGAAAATGCAATGTCTCTATAATAAGAAAGAGGTGAGTATGTGCATTTATTTAGTTTTAAAATAAGAGCTAATGGGAAAAATCACTGCTGATGTAAACTAATCACAATAAATTTTTAGATCCTCAAAAGACTACAACAATTCTAGGCATTGTTTGCTATGTAAATTTCTACTGTTGAAATAATTTTTCTACTTCTTTTCTTGAACAGAATAACTTTCAGTTGTACAAAACTTCAAAATAATTTTTAAAAAGAAAGTATGTATTACTGAAAAAATAATTCAACAATTAAATCTGAATGAAAATCTTAATCTAATTAAATTTTTTGTCATTTTTTTCTCCAAATGTTCAAAATTTTGAAAGGAAATGGTAAAGAATTTTGCGACATTTCTCAAGCCTTGTATTAGAATGAAGTGCAAAGAGCTTAAAAAATCACAATTTAATAAAGAATAATGAAAATTTTATTAGTACTTAAAAACATCTAAGCATAAGCACACCTGCAAAAAGATATAGTAGAATTGATTTTCTTCATCTTGGAATCAAAGATAGAATAAATTATTTTTCTTCACTTTTGTAAATCTTAAGAATGCATTAGGGCCTAAATTTTGTTTTAAAACATTAAATATATTTTTATATATAATGAGATTAGGGCATAGAATTAGAGCACAGAAAAAGCTTGAAAAAGTTTCAAAAATTAAAACATTTTCAGAAATCACATTAAAACCAAGATAAAAGTTATTTGTCTTCTTGCAGGGAACAGAATCATTTTCAATAAAAATAATAAATAGTGTTTGATTATGTTTATTTTAATTGCACCATGATATTTTTCTTGCAAATAACAAAGAAAATAATTTTACCACAGATAAATTTTAATCTTAAAATCTATATTTTCTATTTCTCAGCAACAAAATTAATTTTAAACTTACATTTTAAATTAAAATTCTTAAGTTTAACAGCTATTTACTTTAAATTTAAAATATAGCAATTATTGTATTTGTTCCATAGATTAATTAAATTTAAATGCATAATACACGTTGATGTAATCAGATGTTAAAAAAAAAATCTTTAAACAATATTTACTTGAAGATAAAACTCTGTATCTCTTTTCAAATGATGCAGTAGTCAGCGAAAGGCTTCCGGTCATTCTTTAAAAAGAAAATAAATTTTTCAAATACATATTGGTGAAAAAATAAAATAAGGCAATTTAATTACAAAATGTTATTTTTTATTTTAAAAATAATTTTATCTAATGTTTTAGCAAAAGAAAATAGAATTTTGTAATATCGCATTTTTATTAATTACATGGTTGTAATTAATAAAAATGAGGGTGGATGGACTTCAACCATAAATATTTTATATAAGGCAATAATAATACAATAAACATTATAAAATTTCCCTTCTCTGTACTACTTTATAACAAGAAGTAATGAGATGAGATATACAATGGTTATAAATGAGGTTAGAAAAACATCCATAGTCTTTCCAAAACATCCAAAGTTCATTCATAGTCTTTCATCAGATATAAATGTCTAAAAAATATTGGCTGTAATCAGACATATGCAAAGCTTTTACATTTGAAAATATTTTAACTAGTTAGGAGCTATAAAAACTGTATTACATAAAATGATGATGACAGAGCATTTATTTGAAGGATGTAAAAAACAGATTATTTTAAAAGTCAATAGAATTTTATAAAAATTCGAATATTCAGGTAAAAATTTTAATAGTTTGATAACCTTAATCAAATGCTGTTGATGATCCTTCGTAATAGCAATTGATAAATTTTCTAATCCCATAAATTTACTATGATAATTACATAATAACAATAAAAATTAGATATCATTTACAAACTTTTGTAGAATGTTTTTACATGCAAATAAACTTTGGTAAAGAATGCTTCAAAGTTTTACTTTTCTTTTTGATTTGCAGTTAGATGCTAAAATTATAAGAACAAGAGCTTAACTAGTAAACAATCAAGAATGCATCAAGTAACGCAATAATATTTGAAAACATTATTGCATTAAATAAAAAAATTATGACAGAAACAGAATAGAAAATAATTTAATAGCATCAAAGGTAATATAAACTGATGATATATATTTATTCAGATGATAGATCAGGGTATTTGGATAAAAGAACTGCTTAAAAAAACAGACCACCAGCCTTTTTAAATTATAAATTAGATTAGAAGAAGATAATAAGACAAAAATTCCAGGCTCAGGAATTTTATGAAACCCTAAGTCAATAAGGCCATAAAATGCATTGTATTATTTTAAAATATTGTAATTTTACTTAAAACAGTTTAAACTATTCCTTGGGAGAGATAAAATTCATTTCAGAAATATCGTTTAATAATATAAAGTTTTTGTTTGTAAATTGAACCAAAAGCAAAGCAAATGTCTCAAATAGCATCAAAAGTATCTTTATCAATATTTTGCACTTGAGTATTTTTGAACAATTTAATTTCAATCCAAAGGATTTTCATTTCCAAATTAATTGTGCAATAAAAAAATAAATAAAAGATTACAGAATTAGTTGGTGATAAAAATTAAACGCAGTTAGTTAATTATTATTTTAGCAATACAATGAGTTAACTTTTTATTATTTTTTCATATTACTATGCTGTATGTATATGCTTCATATTACTATGCATTTTGCTATAATTTCCTCTCGTGTTTCAACTCATTCTATTTTTATGTATGAGTAGAAAATATTTTACGAAACTCTTGATTTTTAAAATCCAAAAGTAAGCAAAGAAAGGTACTTACGCATTGTAACAGTCATCACAAACTCTAACTTTAACATTTCCATAACCTTCAACGATGAGGGCATGCTGGGAACAGTTGGCACAAACAACACGCCCACAACGTCGACAGTGATGTCTTCGAGAAAACTAAAAGAATTGAAGATACATTCAGATATATTATTACACACAAATATAATACATAATTTTATGACCAAATACTGAAATTTAAACAAAAAACTACATTAAAAAATTTAATCATACAATTAATAAAAATTGATACAGTGAGGAAGTCAAAGAAATTGAAAATTTTATATAAATACCATATTAAAACGTTCTTCTTTACAAACTTGGCACCTTTGAATTTTGGCATCAGGCACCCATTCATCTTTAGTAGGTACACGTAAAGGCATTATAAAAGGTTCATCACTTACAAGTGTTTCTTCAGTGCTCAATACAAGAGTACTTGAAGAAGAAACATCTAAAAACAAAAATTAATTACTTGAATAAAGAAAGTTATTTAAAGATTATATTTAGAGAAAGATTATATTATAAGAAAAGAGTAAGAATTTAAAATTTTCATTTTTCAAACCTGAATTACAAATTTAAAAGCATAATATCAAAAATATTTAGCTATGAATACTTAGGACTATCTAATATTTTGAAAAACTTCAATAAAAAATATAAGTATTTTTTTTTTTAACTTTTTGTAGTTTCAAAATATTTTTAAAAGCTTATTGTTAAAAAGGATCAGAATTTATAATTATATCACAAAATAATTTTTTAAAACTTTTCCTATTTAAAAAAATATTTTAAGAAGAATACTATTAAAAGAAACAAAATTTATAAATATATATACATATATATTAAGTACTAATACTAAAATATTAAATTCATTTTAACAATCATCTTACCAAGTAAAGCATCCAAGAAGTGCACTTCTAAAGCCTTTGAGGCATAATCCTCAACTAACTGATTTACTGAATTACGAGTTAAAACAGGAACAATTTCATTTGGGCCATTTAAATCATCAGAAATGGCTTTCAAAGCTAATTCAGCATCTTTCAGCTAAAAACATATGATTAATTTTAATATATAAATTCCTTAATATCATTATTTTAATAAAAGTACAAGACAATTTTGTAAAAGATTTTGGGGAAAATAAAACATGTTAGAATATTTCAACGAACTTTATATTGGAAATTTCTTTATGGGACCTAATTTGAAGTGAGATCACAATAAAAAATATCAGAGCTTTAACATTTTTATAGAAACTATTTTATTTTAACTCCTCATCATCATTAATCATTAATTCATTTGATCACAAATAGATTAGACATTAATCTTGCCATGAAAGATCACCCTATGTTTTTAAATAATTATTTTTGATTGAAGTTAATTTTTGTTATGAGTTATTAAAATCTCAATGCATGATACTTCTAATTTCAGTATCAAAGCAGAAATTTTCCAAGGGAAATCAGATTCCATAAAAAATGAGACATTTAATAGAAAAAAAAATTAAGAATCTCTAGCATACAGTTATAAACATAAAATTAAAAATGTATAAATGGTTTCTAAAGTATAGAAATTCAGACTTCTACATTTGATTTTCTTGAAGTTTTGTTTGTAAGTAATTTGAAAGACAAAGAAAGTTCTAGAGAAGATTTCATGAGAATTATTATTAATTAAAAATAAAAATTATGTGCCAATATATAGAAAAGATTATTGTATTTCAACAATGCCATTTCTTCTGGACGAAAATATTACAGATATAACAAAAATATTTATGTCTATGTTCTGAATAACAATATTTAATTAAAATTTATATCATTCTCACAAAGTTATTAATAATTTGAGTAAGAATTTGTTTTCAGTTGTTTTTAAAACTATTTAGTATTTTAAATACTCCTATTTCAATATTTTTTAAAAATTTAATGCAAACAATAAGAGAAATGAATCTTTATTGATATTTATAGCCCTTGGTTTATTTGGCAATTTTCAAATTCTGCGAAGCTCTGATTCACATGTCATGCCATGGCGGATATCCGACACATAACAAACGTCATTTGACATCAATATGCTGAAAGCATCTTCAATTGATGATTTTTATAACCTTTTTAGTAATTTATTGAGGGACACAAAAAAAATTAAGAGTTTTTACTCAATAAAAATTGGATTTTATGTATATTGTAAAAAAAAATACTATATATATATATATATATATATATATAAACATTTCATTGAATGCCAATGTTAAATAAATTTTTATTCTCTGACATTTGATGTTTACATCAAATAATTATCAATAGTTAATTTGATATGTGATAAGTATAATTTCTGCTGTTATAAATACTTTGATTTTTGCTTATAAGTATTAAACATAGGAAAGGCTCTAGCAACACTTTAATAATGATGATTAATTACTTAATTTTTTTTAATTACAAGAATGAAAAGTTTCATCCAAAATAACATTAAGAATCTAAACTAATATACACAAACATCACTGATGTAGTAACTATTCATAAAATAAAAAAATATTCATGAGAGGGAAAAACACAAATATTAATTTTGAAATTAATTTAAACAACTGAAAATAAATTTAATTTATTGATAGTATTTTACAACATATCTGCATGCCACCACTTAATCATTCTAATTCAACTAATAACTTACTTGAACATTCATAAGCATTTGTTCTAAAAGCAAGTAAGGATGTGCAGCTAAATCTAAATAAAATTCTCTGTGTGGTGATTTAAGAGCACGCAGCATCTGTAAAAAGTTGAATGAAATATTCAATTAATTCAAATAAACTATTAAACAACTAATAAAAATCATATGTGACACAAAACTCTATTTAAACAAATGTCAATAAATATCAAAAGAAATTTTTATTCGTTATTTTAAATATACCCATATAAAAATATAAGGACTTTTTATTGTTATTGAATATTTAAAATATGATTTTTAAATTTATTAATTTTAACTTCATGGGGAAAATAAGAATAGAAAATATAGAACAGTGAATATTACAAATATCTTTGATAATAATAAATGTCACAAAATCCTCTCACTGAATAATTCTAGAATTGGTACTTTTCCATTATACCAGTGTAGCCGAAAAATAGCCAATAATGATGCAACCAATGCCAAACGAAATATCGACACCGATAACTTTTTGCCAATACATTTTTAAAGAAAGTCGCGCCATTTTGTCGCCTGCACCAAAATGGCAACTGTCTGTTGTCACCAAAAAGTCTGCTTGGCGAGATTTGCACCGATATAATGGAAATGTACACTAGAATTTTCAAGATATATAATTTTAATAAAATTGATATAAAGAATCTTTGAATCTAAAAGGTTTGATTAAAATTTGATACATATTAGCATCTTCTTTTAAACAACAATAATTAATAACTAATTTACTTAAATATTTTGCGATATGGTGGGTGCTATAAAAACCTGCCCCTTTTTTCTAATAAATAAATGAATACTAGAAGTTTAGCAAAAATTACAAGTATAAATAAATTTATAACACATACTTTCAATCCCAGAGCCATGTTGAAGTAATGATGTTGCTTCTCAGGTAAAACATTATTTTCAACTAAATATTGCACTAAACACAGTTTAGCTTCAACAGATGGAAGTTCAGGTAAAACCACATCACATAAAGTTAAGCACTCAGATGGATCTTCAAATGAATCAATGATCTAAAAACGATAAAATAAATATATATAATATAAATCAATGGATGAGAATACAAAACTTTTATAAACAGAAATCAATAAAATGTGTTTAATTATTATGAAGCAAAAAAAAGGGAAAATCATATAAAAAGGCTTTCAGTTAAATGTCATTTTTTAAATCAGCTTTACAAATTAATATTAATTCTTAAAATCAAATAATTGCTGGCATAAAAGTCTGCAACTAAAAAAAAAATCATTATTAAATGCATAAAATGAATCATTTTAACAAATTTAATCTTTAAAATACAACTTATTTTAACAGAAAATTTCAAATTAAAAAATCTTAATTTGATGGCAATTAAAATTTAATTTTTATATTTTTGGCATGAATTTGTCATATAACATAATGATGCAATAATTCTTTAAATGGCGTTTTCAAAATATCAATCTGAATATAAAAAAATTTCATATTTAATTTAATTTTACTTGGAATTATATTGTATCATCTTAAGAATTATTTATGAATGACTGAAGAATACCCTATTAATATTTGTTTTTCATTTTAAATTAGTGCAATAATTTTATTAATTAAATGGAAGATGTCATAAAATATACCTCAAATACTTTCTGTTCTTGTGGAGGATCTTGAGTTAAATACCAAATTATACACATGGACAAAGCAAGCTAAGATAGAAAATACAAAATTATTAGATGATTGCAGCATGTAAAAATGAATGCAAAGAATTTTTATTCACTTTAATTTCCTTCTCTATTTATAAGAAATTCTCTTTAGAAGAAATGAAATATTTAAAGCCCATATTACGAAATAATTTGTAATTTCATACACAATACACAGTATATATATATTCTTTACAATTTAAAATTATTTAATATTGTGTCAATTCAAAAGTTATCATGATTTTGCCAATTTTGCAATATAATTTAAAGAATACTTTTGAAAAAGAAATATATTTATCAATTAAAAGAAAGATCAATATATATGCCTCTCTCATATTTTATATGGTAAATAAAAATATGCAATAAACTAAATACCATTTTCTGTTCTCTATTGATAATATGAAGTTCTGACCATTGTACAGCCAAGTAATATTTTTCAGATGATTTAATAAAATCAAAAATCCTTGACTGATCCCAGATAGAACAATCAGCAACTTCTTGCCAGTTATTGAAAACATAGACACAATCTTTTGCATCTGAATCTCCAAACATTTCAGAAGCATCAAATATCTAAAATAAATATTAAACAATAAATACATATGAAATAACACAAATAAAAAAAATTACAAGAAGAATCTGGTGTAAACATAACAATACAAATTTCATCCACAAAATATTTATAAAATATACTTCAAAGCTTGTTTTAAAACAAAATTCCATATTTAAAGCATTTAAAAATTTTCTGAAATATTTATTTATTTATTCAAAAACTAAAAAAATTAAATATGAATTATATTTAAATCAGGAATATCATATCAGTAAATAAAGTATATAACTTTTTGCAAACAGTTAAGGAAACATTTTTATCTTTTAGGACTGCATGAATAATTGTGATTCAATTTCCAAAATTTGAAAAATTACAATTTTATAGAACTGAATTATAATTTTTAGTATATTAAATATCAATATAATACACATTTTCTAGATAAGTATATATATTCTGGAAAAATTTGAGAGTAAAATAATAAGTACGACGTTTTTTTTTTTCAATATATACCAATTCCTAAAATGATTCATCCTTATGGTAGCATAGTATTTAAAAAAATAAATGTGAATTTCAAAGTGCCATTTTTGTGGAAGGAATAAGATAATTCATTTTAAAAGTAAATGTAAATTTCAAAGTGCCATTTTAGAGGAGGAAATAAGATTATTAATAGGAATAGGTATGGAAAACATGTAACTGAAAAAAATGTTCACTGAATATAAAGTTCAAGCATTCATTTACCCAATAAAATATTCCTCAAGATGAGTTTCTGAACCAAACAATTAAATGTATTTTTGATGTTAAATACACACGAGTGTTTTTATTAATCAAAATAATTGGTCTCACTGTATGAACATAGCATCTATGTTCCAATTATTCAATAAATTATTGTATTTGGTCCCAATATTTCTGATGTTAATAAACCACAGAATGATAATCATATTAAAACAAAAATTAACCAAGACAATGAATTAATATTTAAATTTAAAAATTTTGGATACATTCCTACTGCAATTATTTACATACAAACTGAACCATGTTCATCTTTGCTTTTGTTTATACTGATAGTCTTCAGAGGTAGGATATGTTAATTGAACTTTCCTACTGAAAGGTTTAAAATGTATATATTCACCACATTAAAATGCAAGAAAGCTCCAATAAATTACTTTAATGTTTTCTCATCAAAGAACTTTCCTTTTAGGGAATGCTGCAAACTGCTCTAAAATCCAAAAATATCTTAATCAATAAAGGATCAGAAATCATCAGTAAGAATAATTGGTTGAAACAGAATCTTTTCTTTTTTTTGCGTTTAATTCTTTCTTAATTTTGTTCTTAACATCTTTTCTTCTCCTTAAACAGAAATCTTGTGAACAATATGAATCATCCAATTCATCATATTGGATGATTCTCATTCATAACTCTAGGTTTCCATTACTGGGCATTACAGATTCTTATGATAAAAGTTGTAACTAAATAACTTACAAATAATATCTGACACAAAAGAAGATTGGCAAACTACATACAATTAAAATTTTTTTTCACATGCCGCATTAATCTATATTTATAATAAAGCTCAATGTATGTGTGTGTGTGTGTGTGCGTGCGTGCGTGTGTGTGTGTTGGTGCTCTACAGGCCAGACCATTGAACCTACAGCTACTAAATTTGATACATGTATACTTTGGCGGTCGGGAATGTGCCACCCTGAGCCCGTTTTTCTAATTTTTAATTAGTGTTTGAATCAATTAGAAATTAAGCGAAAGTCCGACGTTTTTCCGCTATAACTTCCGAAAATATTATCGCACAAAGATGATTTTTACATCTAATTAAAGATTAAAAAAATTAGCTTTTTAATGGTATCAGAGTTTTAACAAACATAAGCTTCTATTTTTTTACAAATTTTTAAAGAAATATTTTAACTATATTTGTCTACAACATATTTCAGACAAAAAATAAAATTTAAGCTGCACGAGCATGTTGCAAATAAAAGGGGAAAAATTATCCTCTATCAATATGTTGCCATCAGATAGAAAAAAAAAACAAATTAAAAAATAATTAATTATTACAAATTAAACATATAAAAATGCAATTTTCAGCATGTGCCTGCATGAAATGAAATACACATGAAATATGTTTTTTCTAAAAAGAAAATCTAAAGATTTTTTTTTTTTTTTTTTACTTTTACAATATTATTAAACAAATAAATCAGCTTTATTTGAGGCAAACATGGTTTAATATATAATATTTTCGATTCGAGGTTCAACAGCTAATTTGTAAAACTTTAATAATAGAAATGCATCTATAAAAATAGTCTAAATGAAGTAAATAACTACGTAGTAATTAACATGAATCTATAAATGCTGTAAAAAATGAAGAATGTTTAGCTTTTAAATAAAAAAAGAGATAAACTGTAATCAACTCAGTCTCAGAAATTGATTGATTTATGAATGTTTGAAGATCACTATTCAATAAAAACGGGTAATTTTAAACCACTTCATCCACCATTCCAGAGATGATACCCCAATCAACGTTCAGGATTTCTCAAGACTGACAGCCTGAGAATGAAAGTATTGAATGTTCTAAACATTTCTATTCAAAACTTCATAAATCGATCGATAATTTATTTGAAAGTTGAAGTGTCATAAATATTTCGTAGAATATGATTCCTTATAACTAAAAGATGTATAAAATTTAGACTTAATAATTTTTTTAATATGTTTATATACCAAAACAAAACAAAATATTATTATACGCATCATTTAAATCTTTTTGAAAATAAAACTAAAACATGAATTTTATGATGAATCTAAGCATTTTTTGTTGAATATTCTTGAAATATTACTTAAATTATCATAATTATTCAGTAGTACAGATTATGATTCTTTTTTATTTACATTTTTTAAAAAATGCTTGGTTACAGTAAAAAAAATGTTTTCATATCAATTTGCAGTTTAATAATTTCCATTTTAATTTAAAATTGAAATTTTGCGAGAGTTGATCAGATAATTAGAGAGGAATATAGGGCATTATGGGCCTAAGACCTTCATTAATGAATGAGTGAATTATACATCAATCAAAATTTAAATCTAAAAAATAATTTGATAAAGTAGCTATTAAAAGGCAAGTAACATAAAGTATTTAATTGACAATGAAGTTGCATAAAGTATTTAACTGATAATTTTAAACACTGTAAGATTGGCGAACCAGCTGGTCGCCAAAGGTGGCTAGCGACTAAAGTTGTCTAATAACGACTTCATTCATTATAATCTAATATAAAGATTAATAAATCGGTGAAAATGTGCTTTAAGTCCCCTGCTTGGCGCATTTTCAAAAAGTCGCCAACTGGCGCGTTTTTACGTGTTGTCTCGCGGAGTTGAATGCACTGAGAGACACTACGCAAAAACTCGCCAGTTGGCGACTTTTTGAAAATGCGCCAAGCAGGGAACCCAAAGCACTGCTTAACCAATAAATCAAATAATATAGAAACCCTCTAAAATTTAATATTACTTACCCTTTTATACAAGAGAATTTCTTTCAACTTCGTCTTTAGAGCTTTGTGAATTTCAGGATAATCTCTCAGTCGAGAGTCAGATAAACAAAATTTCAAAGCTTGAATGGCAGAAGTGTCTTCCCATTTATAAACATTTTGCAAAACAGTGTTTGCTCTGTAAGCAATATCATTAATGCACAATGCATAGTTGTAAGGTTCCATTGAACATGTGCATTTATTAAGAGATGCAAGATGTTCTAGAATTAATTTCCTCAAAAGGGCATATGTCTCATCCTTTTCAAAACACTCAAGATAAATATCAACAAATAGCAAAGCCCTGTGCCACTCATTCAGAGAAAAACAAGTTTTAATCTGCTGACTTAAAAATGTCTTGTCTGGAGAAGAGCTTAGTGCTGATGAAAACCATGAATACTTATCACTGGTTGGTACAAGCATATTTTTATGATATATTAACAAATATGTAACAGGAACTTTAGCATAAGGCTCATCAGTGCAAAATAATTTTTGAGCAGATGATTCTAAGCACAGATTTTCCACAGATGAATCCTTAGAAGAGCATTCACTTTTGAATATCTGATGGAGATCATAAAGAATTGAACATTTTTCTTTTAAATAATCTAATACAAATGGCTGAGTATCTGTAACAAGAGCAGCTTTCGTTGCAGGATTAAGCTGTGGTAAATTACTGAAATCTGGATATCCCAACATTATACCCGAAGACAACAATGGAGGCTTGAATTCGAGAAGAAATGGCAATTGTTTTTTCCCAGATGAATCTGAAAAAATAACACATTTCTTTGTTTTAAAAGAATTGTTATTTATTTGAATTTTGTTAAATATCTACCAATGTAAACAAAGATTTATCAATATTGGAAAATAAAATAATAATACCTATATTCTCACTAAAGTTATGCATGTAGTCCCCAGAGAATAAATTTTTTAACGAATCAGCCAGATTAGAGCTCACGGATGTAGACAATAAATTAAGAAGTCCTTCATATGGTGCTTTGTCCAAATCACTTTCATC
>JAPMOQ010067602.1:0-29587 GCA_026543055.1 Argiope trifasciata | reverse complement strand
TCTGCTTTAGAAATGTCACTCTTTCGAGAATTTTTTCAGATTTAAAGTCCTGATCTTGGTACATCCTTGAATGTAATTTTCACATAAAGGAGTTGGCTGAGGGCTACTTCATTGTGAGAAAAATTGTCAGCATGAGTAATTTGTTAATGAACAGTTCTGCATAGTTTCACTTGGTTCCTTGTTGATACCATCGTCGTAGAATATCAACTCTCTCTTTTGAGAACATCTTCATATTTAAAGAAATCATATGCCTTCACACACACTCAAGTCTTCAATATAGCTTTCAAATAAATTTTATAGCATTTATAAAAGTGTTAAAATTGTTTCAGCGGCTTTTATATTTTGCTTTTTAGGTATTGAATATTCTATGTACAATGACTGATTTAAAATAAAATAATTAGGTCTCCATCAATTCTGTCTGCTTTTTTTATAAATTTATATGCACGTTTCTATTGGGTTTTTTTATTTTTTTTATTTTATGAAATTCGATATTTTAAGTTTTTTTTCCAGTTATCAAAACAAACTAATAAATAATATCTGATGATTTTGTGCAATTGTTGAAAATAGAGGATGTGAATGAATAGAAGAAAAGAAAATTTACCAGAACTATTTCTTTAAGACTCAAATTAAGTACTTTAAATTTTCATTTCAGCATTTAATTTCCCTTACTCATATGCGCAAATGTTTAGAGAAGGAATATCGGTACTTTTCCGTTAGCTGGGCACAAATGTCGCCAATGTGAACCGAACACAAGCCGATTCACCAAGCAAACCAAAGCGAAGCAAAATAGTCAACGAAATAGAAATCGTTGGCCAAATTAGGTGAAATTCTACATTATTTGGCAGTTTCCATTGTGCCCGGCTAATAGAAAAGTAACGGAATGTCAACTCAGGAGTTACTTTTATTATCGAATAAGTTTAAATTTAAAAGATACAATTGCGGCAAAAGAATCCCTCCAGAGCTGCTGCTTACTTTTGCCTAATTGCAAGCAATAGAGGTGCCACATAAGAGCCAATGTCAGATGGATTTTCTGTTTGAGTAGATGACTCATACAATGTAAGACGCAAGGTGAAAATAAAAGTACGTGTATTTTAATCAGAATGATCCTTCGGTGATTCATTTCTGAAGATAGAATAATAACAGAATTCTGATAGATGTAATTTGTTTCCAACACAATCATAACTACATCATACCTCATCTTGCTTCAAAATAGAAAATTAATATAGTTCATTTTAGCATTAACCGCTTTATTATAAATTTAACACCGATCACAATATCCATTTTTTTTATTTGTTATATATATATTTAAGAAAGAGTAACATTATTTGCAGGTACAGTATCTACAGATAGTATAAAAATTGTAAACCTACAAATAAAAAGCTATTAGATACACAGAGACCAAATAGCCTGTTCTTATTTGAGCAGTGTAATCAAACAGCATTCATCACTGCTACCTCTCCTTCAAATGTTCACATCATGCTAATGGAAGGATATTAGATCCCAATGGATTTAACATGCATTAAATCACACTTACATAGCAATTTCTTAGTAAAATTGGGTTTTGCACTTGGAACCCTTCAGGTCTGAATTAGATTACCTTTGGGCCTATAGAAGTAAAATAATAATCAAATATCCACTTCTTACTCCTAAATGTCTATTCCCCTTAGTAAAATTGATATCCCAATATTCATTGGTAACTGTGCACACAATAAACTTCTTTCTTTTTAAAATCAGTCAAGGGGGGGGGTCTGTAATTTAAATTTTCTGTAGTTCTTTTCAACAAGAAATCATTTGAACATAATAATTTATATAAGTTTAAAAACCTTTTTTTAAAATTTCTAATCATTTACACTAAAACTTATTTAAGAAAATGCATATCTTACTATATATCTGGAGTAATATGATTAAAGATGGCTCTCATGTCAAGAAATACAAAACAAAACAACCAAAATAAGTAATATGCCAATGAATAAATGTTATTTGCAATTTAAGAGAATAAATAATGAAATGATCCTGAATTTTTCCGTATTTTCAAGAAAATTATCTTCAACATCCAAGTAAACTATTAAAAATAAAAATTCCTAAAAATAATTTAATTTCACAATCAATTTAATAGTCTTAACTATTTTCAATTGAAGGAATAGGAAGACTTCACAACAAGAATTCATACAATAACCTTTAAAAAAATTCAAAAAATCTATTTTATGTAATATTAATGCATTAGTTTAAGTTGAAATCAGTTAAATAAATATGTAGTAAAAAAATACCTATTCTATTAAAAACAGACTCACAAATTGTTATGAAGTATAAGTTATGTTGAATGTTTAAAGTCAACTGCATTAAACTAAACATAATGATAAAAAGAAAAATGCTTTCAAAACATTATTTAGAGAAATGAAGCAATAATCAAAATCATTTAAAAGGATATCGTTTGAAAGGGATAAATAATGTTAAATAATTATGAAGTAAAATTGAAACAAAAAAAAACATAACTGTTGTCCTATAAACATTTATTTCTTTATGCATATCCATTTCTTTTTCCTACATAAATATTTTCTTTTTAATTGCATATATTTTATGTTTTAGCCATTCAGCAAACAAATACAACAATTTGCTTGACTTTACTCATATACTGAAAGTATTCTTTTGTAGCATTTTCTTATTCTATTCACTTCTTTTACATTTTATCAAATGATTTATTTCTAAGACATATTTATCATTTTACAAAACTTCGGATTATTTCATCACAAAAGAAGTAAAACTTGTATCCTATTCTCATCAATAAATATATATATTTCAATACCTTACATAGTTAACACCAGATGGCACATTTACAGAAATATTTTGCTTAAATATTCATTTACATATAGAATTAAATATTTTTTTGCTTTCATTTTTAAATGAGAAAAAAAAGGGAGAAATTTTAATATTTCAATAACTAAAAAAATAAGATCTACAAACATAAAAATTAAAACAAAAAAATCCTATACAAAACAGCACTACATTCTATTTGTATTAAATATGCAAAACTTGAAATTAAAAATGCAAATCAAAGTAACATTTATATTATATATATATATATATATATATATATATATATATATAATTATATATGTGTGTGAAAGGCGCGCACGTGAGAGAGAGAGAGAGAGAGAGAGAGATGCATACCTTCGGTTTGAACAATGAGATTATTAATAGTATTTTTTTAACTAAATTTACTGCTTCAATAATGCATCAACAAAATGAGCTTTTTCAACACAAAGAGAAATACGTAAAACTGTTTCAAAAGTTTAAATGTTTGAAATTCTCTTATTTCTACTATTTGACAGCATTACATACCTTCTCTTTTTGTAGATCAACAGTGATGGTGGCATCAAAATAATCTTTCATAGCTTCTTCCAACTGATAGTCAATACTGTCACTATACAATGCCTAAAATAATAAAAAAAGATGTCTTTAAGATTACACATCAAGAATATTTTTAAAATCTCATAGAATGTTAAGACTGTATTAAATCATGCATTAATAGAAAAATAATTATTATTGCAAATAAGGTTCTTAATAATAATGAAATTTATTAATGCAACATTTAATATAATTTTAAACTAAGTTAGCAAGAACAATAATAATGCAATAAGAAATTGAATGCTTCCTGACTTATCAGCTGCTCACACTTATTATCTAAACAACCTTTATAAACTATAATCAATGGAATATCATCTAATTTGATGGTTTGAATATAAAGCATAAATCATGGCAAGTGAATATGCTAATAAAAGTTATTTTTAAATTTTAAATAATAATTTGCACAAATGATATTTTTGAGAAAATAATGTGTGGCAATAAATTAATGCTCTAAAATCGTCTTTTGTTTTCAAAAATTCTAAATATACATTCACTGACACAAACACTTATGCAATAGTTCTAATGAGTTCTGGTTCTTATGAATCTAATCAATCACAAAAAGTTTTTTTAAGAATCTGTAGCAATAGGGAGCCATTTAGATTCAAAACTCATTAAGAAAACAAATATTAGTCATTACCAAAATATACAATTAATTTATTCACAGAATACATGGGACAAAACTTACTTGTAATTTAGGTGAATATAATAAACCATCTACCAAGACAAACAATATTCTGGGTTCTATTGGAGGTGTATATTTTTCCCATTTAGGTTTAAAATCACCTAAAAGAAAAAATTACATCTTTTAACAAAAAAATATATTACAAATATTATGAACAGAGCTTCAATCTAACACTTTTTTCTTATTTTTGATCATTGAGTGAAAAAAAAAATTAATTAATTAGAACAGACATGCCATGCATTGATAAAATTCCTGTTGAATGGAATCCATAAGAAATTTTTAAAAATAATCAAGAAAATTAAGATATCGTCACAACGTCAGAAAAAGCAGAAAAATAAAACTGAATATACAAAAAAAAGTATTGTCAATAAATATGACCTTAAAAGTAAAATTCTATTTATAATTTATTTAAATTCTTTGAAGGCTAATTTTTGATAGGAAATTGGTTACACAATAAATTTAAATGTTTATAAATCATGCAGCAAAAAATCAGCTGTCAGATCATACAAAATTAATTTCAGTTAGAAAATTTAATACCCGAATGAAACTACGCAAAATAATTCCAACTTTTCCAAATTAAATAAATAAGACAAAACCTACATCAAAAATAAGGATTAAAGATTTTAATGATAATTGTATGGCTCAGTCAAAACTAAAAATATATGTTATACAATTGCTCACAAAATGTTTTTTATTTAGTACTATACTTTACAATTAATGATTTCTTTATTAATGATTTTACATTTACAAAGTTATGCTTTATCAAATAGATAAAAATTTAACACTGCAATTTAATTGAATATTTAAAATAATATACTAATCTAAATTCTAAATCAAAAATTAATACTTATTATTTTTTCTAAGAACAAAAATAATTAATTTGCAATCACATTTTTTAGTTAATTTAATAAATTTTTCATAAAATAAATGCATACAAACCTAACAGGTGATAAAATGGGGGTTCTTGCAAATGCTTTGGTATAGGTAGTTGAGCATGCAGCAGCTGATAACGTAAATCAAAAAGACTACACAAATAAAATAAAAAGATAACATATTTCTTTTATTCACAACTATGAATAATTAAAATTATTTTTAAATATAAGTAAAAACTGCAAACTTTTTTAAATAATATATGGAGTGTAAATGATTCATGATAATCACTAATTCAGACATGCCTAATGTAACTATTGCTTTAAAAATTCAACTTTATCTTAAAGAAATATAATCATATTGATTTTTCTTAATTATTTATTGGATTATAAAATTCAACCTTTTAACAGTTTATATGCAATACATCAATGAAACAGTTTTATAACTGCTTGATTATTTCAATATTTAATACTTGGTACTATCTTTTATAAAATAAAGAAAATTGTTCAATATTTTACAATTTAATTAATTAACAAAACTACCATAAGATTTAAAATCTTGATATTTATCCTTCAGTAGAAGAATAAAACTTTAATTAACATATGATGTCAATGGAACGTATACATCACTAAAAATTTAGAATTATCTAATTATTATTGGGATATTTTTTATGGAAAATTTAAAAAAACCTCATAATATAAAAATAAACATAGTGTATTGTTCGTAAACACACTCACTAAAATTCAAAACTAATTAAATATATGCAATGCATATCAATAAGCATATATATATATACATAACATTCCAAACAAAACAAAAATCAAAGTTTTAAACTACTGGTTTTACATTTGAAAAATTCATAACTTAAATATAAAACCAAATATCTACTTTCAAATATTTAGTGAATATTTCAAATACATATTACAAATGAAATGATAAAAATTACCTAATCGGACCAATTTGACCAACACAATAACCAAGAACTTTCTGCATAATAAGACGTTCTAACAGATTCGTAGAAATCATCTGAAAGTGATGCACAGAGGAAGCATTAAAATCATTTGATGATGCAAGATTTGGGGCAAAAGAGTTTTCCTTGTCCTGAAAAAAAATTGTTTCCATGAGCAGACATATTTAATAAAAAGGTCAAAATCAATTAAAATGGGGTAGAAAAAAACTGCTAGAAATTTTGAAGATGTAATATGTAGAAAATATTGATATAAAATAGGGTCATAAAATGATAAAATTTTAATTTATTTATTTGCATTTACTTTGTTAGAATAATATGATTTAATAGTGAAACTAGTCTGGCTGAAAAAAAAGCAAATAATTTTTCAGACATTTGAATAAAAATTCTGAGTTCTTATAATTTTTCTTCCATGAAAAATACATAAATTTGTAACTTTTTGGAAAACTGCAGAAATGAATAAAAATTATTTCAAAAGAAAAAAGATATGTTTTTTTTTTTAATTTGGTGGTTTGCAGATATTAAAAAATGAAAAATCATCTAATTAAATAGAAAACAAAATTATTCCAAAATGCATTTTGTAAAACATATATTGGTATTCAAGAACATATTTATAACAAAAGACTTAAGATGAAAATAATAAAATGTCTATTAGATTTAGCATCAAAAACAATTACGTTTTTTTGTTGTTATTGTTATTCGAAAATTACAATAAATTTTAAATCCTTAGATATATAGAACCTTCAAATAATGTTAAAGTAATTTTACTCCATCAAATGAAATGTAATAACAAAACTGCAAGATAATAATAAAATTCTAAACAAACAAAAACAAGGAAATTTATGTAGCTGTCCATTAGAAATGACAAAAATAAGGAATACTAATTTTGAAGGATAAATATTTTTTTTAAATATCAGAGAAATAAACAAAAAAACAAAAAAAATGAACAAAAATTATGAAATAAAAGAATTTTCAAAACAAAAAAAGAAACAAAAGTGAAACCAGATGATAACTACAATCTCTATTCTTAAGTATAGAGTAATATTAAAAGTTTTTTAAATGCTATATTTTCAAAATATAAGCTTACTTGTGACTTCCAACTTATAACTTCTAGCAAGATAGCATGTATCCATGCAATATTAGTCAAATTAACAAAGAAAGCTAATTTTTCTTCTCTAGACTCCAGCAAATCTAAATCAACAAATGCTAGTTCAGAGCATTCTTCCATCCAAGTAGAAAGCTCAGAGTGTTGGGCCAAAGAAAATAATTCTGCTTCAGAAAATACTCCAAAAGAATCATTTGCCATTGTTGTATCTATAAATAAAAGATGAAATGTTATTTTTTAATGATTAAATTTGAAAGACACAATTTTGGTCCAGGTCTTCAATAAATCTATACCATGTTAATAATTTCAGTAGTAAAAGCAAGCATAATAACGGTTATTACTGTGAAATATTTGCTACAAATATTAAAAAGCATAGCATTTCATTGTTCAAAATTGTTTTAATTAAAAAATGATAATTAACATGAAAGAAAGGATTTGTAATTACTTTTAAAATTTAAACGGCAATAATAAAACTTAACAAAGTTCAATTCATGTGAGCAAATTAATAAGCAATACAATTTTTTTTTTTTTAAAAAAGAAATTAATTCAAAAAAATTCTTAGAAATGATTTGATTTTCTTTTTTTCATATCTGTATTAAATTTACAAAACAGTTGCTGACAAAAGATTCTTCTTCATGATTTTAAGTAAGGAAAAAACAGAACGAGTTATTCCTCACAGCTCTCAAATGAATCTTTGGTAGAAAATAAAATATTTAAAACAACTGAAATCAGCAGGAATATTCTCCTCTTAACTTCCTCATATTCTTAAGTAATATTATGTAATATATGCTTATATAAATAATATATGCTGTAATATAAAATATTATGTAATATTTATATAATAACATAATAATTTCATAATGTACGGAAGAAAATCAAATATATATTTTGAGCCTTTTTCCTTTGAAAGAGTATCCAAAATTAGATATAGGACTATAATTCTGATATGAACTTCATTTTTCTGTAATTATGTTGTCATATACACAGATGTCTAATACAAGACATCATTTCAAAAGTTTATTTTGCTGAATCAGATATTTTTAAAACATATAAACTGACTTCAGACAGTTTTGTCATAGTATTTTTTCCTTTATATTTTCCTTTTCACTAATCATGGTATTCACCTTGGAAAGGTGAAATTTGAGTCTTAAAGGGGAGATAAGTAAAATTTCTGCAATTTGACAATAATATTTCAATTTAAAAGTCTCCAGTTCAATCATGCATAATCCAGTCATAAATATAGTTCATTCCTCCCACCAGAAATTTTATTCAGGGCAACAAAACGCATTTTCTGCTTAACAATATTTTGAATAATTTACTTTCAATTGAATTGATTCATAATTTGATACAGATTTATAATTATGGAATAAAAATTGCATTAAAAAATTCAATTTATCGATGTAAATGTTTGAATAAATTTATATACATGTTTGAGTTGATACTTATACAAATACAGAAACAAACAAAACAGCAAGTCATCAATCAAGTGAAAACCATACACATTCAAGCATCTAGTTTTTTGCATTTTTTTAATTTCAATGGACGAATTGATAGACTTCTTGTGAATAAATTTTAAATCATTCACACTGTTACAATAGCACTAACTACATTATTAGTTACTATATACAGCAGAAAATGTCACACTCCCTTTTTACTATGAATCCTTTGTTCATGGCTGAAGTTAGCTGTGTCTATCCAAAAGAAATTAAGATTAATAAGCTAATAAAGTCAGATTTGATCAATTAATATCCTCCTTACACACACATATAGATTCAAAATGTTTATTTAAAAATGTATATGAAATCTAGCAGCTAACAGTATTTAATAATTAAAATGCATGCTTTAAATTTATATTTCTTTCTGAAACATTTAAAATGTTTTAACTAAATAGCAGAAGTTTGATTATTTATAAACTTTTTTTTTAAGAATTTTTTTTTATCAAAAGCTTTTTTATATATATATATATTGCACATTTTAAAGCAACAAACCTTTTTATTAGGGGAAAGACTGAAATACTGTTATAAATACTGATTACCGAAGAGTTTATAAAATTTAAAACTCAAAATGTGGTGTACCTTGTATCATAGCTATTATATCTCTCAATAAATCTTTAGCAACAAGATCTGGATGTCTAGGATTTGAATATTCTTTATTGCCTTTATTCAATATCAATGAAGGGAAACCTAGATAATTAAAAAAAAGAATATTTTACATTTGGTTAAACAATTTTTATACTGCAATTCAGCATATGAATGAAGATATACTTTTTAGTAATCAGGGCATTCATTCTAAAAATTACTTAAAAGCATAGTAAAATATAAAACACACAAATGAAGCAAATTACCTTTACTGTTAAAATAACAAGATGATTGCAATAATTTGTCAGAAGAAACTCTTTTATCCAGTAAAGGTACATGAGGTAAACAAGCCTGAGCAAGAACATGGACAAGATCAACTTTCATGCGAACAGCAAATTTTTCAATTCTGCACACAGAAATAACAAATTAAAAGCTAATTAGAAAATGTACAACAAAAGCACAGAAGCATAGAAAAAACTAAAACACAGAAAAATATTACAGTTATACAAAAAAAACTCAAAATTTCAACAGTTATAAGAATGGAGAGAGAAAACCACAGGAATTTCAAACACCATTATGTATTACAGTATATAAAAAGGAAACATGCTTAAAAACAAGATGTAGTAATTACTTTGAGCACATAAGATTAGTCATTTAATTAAAAATTGGCTATCCAGAATAGATGAAATTACTTTATAAATTGAATTTTTATTTACTTGTATCAGCTTTACATAGATGATTGTTCCTGTGAACATTTGTTTACATTTTTATAAAACTTACAATCTAAAAAAAAAAATGAACTCAGAATTCAAATGTACCATAAATGTTTGATAAATGTTTTCAGATACATTTTGGAGTGAAGAGAGAACATGTACGAAACAGCACTTATAAAATATACAAAAATCCTCTGATACAACATTTTCAACAGCATTAAATTAATATTTTAAAAAGTATGCTGTAATTTTATTTAAAAAAATTTCAATTTATTATTGAAAATTACCATGGGAAAATATATAGTTAAACTGATATGCAGTCAACAATCATTCTTTTTATTTAAGTATTGTTGGGTAAAATTAAAACACAGAAGTTTATTTTTGAATGAAATATTATTATATAATTAGTAACAAATCATAGACATTCTGTATAAAAATTTTAACAAATTCACTTTGAAAAGATTATTCTAAACACTGAATATATATAAATACATTTTTTTTTTGTTATTCTAATTTATATTATCACTATTTACAGTCACTTCAGTATCAAAAAACAACAACATATATTAAGTTTTATAATAATAAATATAAAATACCAAGCTTTATCCAATCTAAAAAAGAAAATATGAAATTCTGCAACAAATAATTATTCTATAATTTGCTATATGACTATTACTCTGCATTCTACAACCTTTGAAAGAAAGAAAACTTCAAATCTAAGATAATTTTAAAATCAATAATTAATGAAAATCTGCTTAAAACTTAAGAGTGCGATAAAAAAAATGAAAACATTTAAAATTGACATTTTAAAATTGAATGACTCAGTATGTTCGAAAATAAGCAGAATTTTATTATGATATTAAAATTTTGAGAGGCAAATAAAAATTTTATCTATTTAAATAAATGCATTACTAACTTTTCTAAAGTTTTTAAAGTGAGACAAGAGATTTATTTATAAGAACTATAAATCAAGATATATGTTACATACAACCATACAATAAATGTCAAATTCATTTATAAGGTTAATATTAAGCATACTTTTCAGGTGTTACTCCACTCTGCAAAATTATTTTTTTCAGTAGTTCCACAGGGCTTTCTTTCAAGATTGAAAAATCAGAGGAATAAATTGTAGAATCTAAAATAACATTTTCAACAACTTAAAAAACTATTTAAAAACAAAATATAAAAAATATGAAAAGAATTTGGTAATGAACTAGAGATTCCTACTTCCCCTCCCCATTTTTCTCTATGAAAACTGAACTCATAACTTAATTTTCTCTTTTTAACTTTTTTTGTATGGGGTCCGTATAAAAAATTTTAAATTTGTATTCTTGAAGTTTAATCCCCAGTAAATTTTAATCAACTTCAGAACATTTTGTACCTTTTTTTTATGCAGACTTGTAATTTACAGTAAATATTTATTATCAATATTTAAAGAATAAAAGCAGGGGTCAAGGTTTTTGAGACACACTATATACACAGAAAGAAGAAAAAGAGATAACCATGGGGCAAGGAAAATAAAAATATAATTTACATTTTATTCAATTACATAAAATGCAAATTCATGAAAATCAAGAAAAAATATGTATAAAAAACTATTCAATAAATTGCTGCAATTAATAGTACATTTTCAGAAATGCTAATTAATACAATTTCAAAATTAAATTTTTTAATAACTTGAATAAATTTTAAAAACTGAATTTTTCAAAACAATTAACTTATGCAGCTTCAAAAAAAATTAATGAAATACACTATTAAGCTATGAATACTAAGAGGTTCAGTTATTTGCATTGACAAAGGATTTAAGGATATGCATATCTAAACAGTCAACTAAAATTCACAGCAAGGCCACACAAAGTATCCGATACCTTATACATCTTCAAAACGAATACATTTTTGTCCTAAGATTGTGCGTCTATAAGATATACTCCAGCAAACAATCTTGGTCGACAGGTTGCAAACATCATTTTTACTTCTATGATAACTGCCAACCATCATGTAGAATATACTATTCACAATTTTGTAATAAAAGCATTTGGGTATTTGAGAAATGTCTTTTCAGCACAAGTGATTAACCCTTTATTTACTAACTTATTTTAAAATCACCTTTTCAATTTAATTTTCGCACCTTTAATAAAGTTTTGGTACAAGATAAACATAGAAAAGAGGGGAAAATTTTTTAATTAATTAAAATAACTTCATTTAATAAATTAAATATTTTTAATAATTGCCTTTAGCCTACATCTGCTGCTTGTTACCCAAAATAATATCTTTATGTTCTTTTGAATACCATTAGTAAAAATAGTCATATTACAAAAATATCCACCTGATTTATATGATAGTTTTAAGCACTATCAGTAAAACAAATTAGCACAATATTTCCACAGTAAATTTCTACAACTTTCATGTGTAAAAGATAGAAATATCCTCAAAATATTATAACTTATAAAAGCATTTCAATTAATCAGAGCCAAAGAATAAATTAATAGTAAAGTTATTTAATTCCATAAATTGTTGTTGAAATTTAAACCAAACATTGAATTAAATTCCATAAATAATTAAAAATTCAAACCAAGCACTGGATTAAATTAATTCATATGTTGTTTAATAACTTAATACTGATCAATAACATGATAGAATAAAATAATTATTGAGTAAATAGAAATTCAATTTCTCAAAACAGAAACTTTCATAAAAAATAGAACGAGAAAAATTTTATGATCTATAAAATATTTTTACGAAAATAAATTTCAAAGGAAAGTAAGATAAATTAGAATAATAGGTAAAACAATTTAGAAATTTAACGGTTACAAATTTATATATGTCATAGGAAAAAATTTAAGTGAAAAACTTTAAGATTGAATATAATAATGAAATCAAAATGAAGTGTCAAATTAAAATAAACCAGGGTAAAAAACATTATCAATAAAATCAATATAATTTCTCACCTGTATCACTACTATGTTTCTTACAATCTAAAACAGCAGATGTAACCTGATGCAAATGAATCAATAATTTGCTAAGATAATTATCATATCGAATTTGTTGTGGACGAACTGTTTCTGATGACCAGTCTCTCAACTCTCTAAGAACTTTGGACAATTTTTTGTACATCATATGAAGCTTATTTTCACGATTAATATCTTTCTGTAAAATACCATTTTTCTCATTAATTTCTTCTTCTTTCATTAATTCAGTGAATTCTCTGATTAAGTTTGATATTTCTTTCCAACTATTAACTTCATCTTTAAATCGATGACCATCCAAACTACCGAAAAAACTTGACAAGACAGAAGAAAAAGGTGAAGGGTCTTTAATTAAGGGTAAAAATAAAGATTTCAAATCCTCATGAGCATCCTGCTCAATAAAATTATGAAACTCAGTTAAGAATGAATTCATCATACTAAGAGTTTTAAAAATTCCTCTGATTAAAGGCATTTTCTTTTTGGATAATACTTTAGCATCTAATTCTTGAGGTTTTTCATTTGGGACACTCCAAGTCCTACAAGCCATTTCCAGCAAAACTGAAGATAAATCAAGAGAAGCCCCTGAAGTACTAGCCAAATCTGCTAAAATGATAGAATAAATATTCTTAGAACCTAATAATAATTCTGGATGTTTTACACCATCAGTGATATCTATCAGTTCTGGAACTTTCAAACTACTAAGCTCCTTATGGACAATCAGGCATATCTCTGAAGAGCGCAATCCAGATGTAACAGCTTCTTCAATGGCTTGAATGTTTGATAATAATGATTTGTTTTCAGAAACAGATTCAGACACCCTCCTTGACAATTTTCGTTTCATCTTCTCATTTTCTGCCAGTTTTTTAGATATTCTTTGTAGTTCATGAATCAGAACCACTTCTTTGGACTCACTTGAATCTTCTAAATGAAACAACTAAAATGATACAATTAAAAGTAAAATTTATTCTAATCACTCAATACAATTTCATATTTCACAACAAATCAATAACTAGTACATATATTTATAAAATGTACATAGGATGTTAAAATTCAAAGACGCATTGAAAAACATGTTTTCATAGTTTACTTTCTCAATACAAAAATTGAAAAAGAACAAAGTTTCAAAGAAATTATTACACTAATTCTAATATAACATATGCAGTGAAAAAATAATGGAACTAATATAATACAATTTGACATATTTTTATATTTAAAATGATTACAATAAATTGCAAAATGATATAAAATCATCTGAAAAGCTGAATTTTTTAACTGATACATAACTTATTTAAATATCAAACAATAAAAGATTGAGAAAAACTGTGAAAATCATCAATATCATTTAAATTTATTTTTCAATCACAAAAGAAGATTTAAGAAAAGTCTTACAATGAATTGCTTCTGTTTACTGTCCCAAAGAATATTGGTTATATTTAATTTCCAATCAATCCTTTTGATACATCGTATCCATGATTCAATCAAATAATAAGACTTTAAAGAAGTGTTATTTTAGTTGTCTTGCATATGCTCTGCTATGCACATGAATCTTTAGAAAACAAACCAGTCTCATAACATCATGAGGTTATTCAAAACATAAACTAAGGTTTCTGTCTTCTAAATTTAGCAGTATAGTAACCTGTTTTTTATTTATCTTATAAAAAATACCTATTTATTAAACAATAAACAATACCTACCAATTTATTAAACAAAATTATTTTTTTTAAATCATGAGATCAAATATTTGCAGAAACAATAAAAACAATTTGTACTTCAGTACACCAATGCAATTTTTTGTAGGACATTAGGCAAAAAAAGCCTTTTTAAAAAGTTAAAAAATTCAAGAAAAATTCACAAAACTATTTAGTATCACTAAAAAAAAATTATTTAAATATTGAAATGGTATAAAATTTATTTTTTGTGCAATAATACCTTTAGAAGTTATTGCAAAAAAGTACCAAAATTCAAATGAAATTTTAATTAATTATAATTATAACCAAAACTTCAAAAAAAAAAACTTTGAGGTGTATATTCCCACTCTCCAAGGTATATATGCACCAAATTTGGTAGCTATAGATTCAAATGGTGTGACTTTTAGAACAACATCAGACATCCACACATACAAAGAAATACACATTCATTTGTATCATTAGCAGAGATAAACATATACTATAAATATAAAAGTACACTTGATTTTTTTTATAAGTTGACAAATAAGTACTAAGCATGTCTCCTGCCAAATACCATACATTAAAACTGGGCTTATAAACTAAAAGAAGTTTTGCATTTTCTTCTCTTCCTAAGCTAAATATATATGTAAAACTTCAAAAATTAAAATACTTCTAAAATTTTTAAAGAAATTACTTATTTAAATACGGAATAGTATACTGATTTCAGAAATCTTCATCCACAAATAAAATCACCCAAAGAATAAATGTTCAGCAGTACAAGAAAGCTTGGAAGAAAACATGAAAATCTGAAGTTTAGGTAGAATACACCAATAATATCAATTTGCTGATTCTGGATTTTTAGAAAGGTTGCAATCAAATCAAACAAAGTCAAGCGCTTTTGAAGTTAAGTATTTTTTTAAATTCTAAACACACTAAATTAATATTCACTACAGTTCAAAAAAGAATATTAGTACTTGTAACTTAGTAAAAATGAACGCACTTATATAAATTAATAAATAACAAATATATGTTTTATTTACTGGGTCATATTTATAGTTTCAAACATATTTACAAATATATGTTTTATTTGCAATACCACATATTTTACAAATTATTTAGATAATTTATATGCAACTGTGCTGCCCATTATATTTTACTAGAAATATATAATCCATTCCAGTAAGTCAACAATATTATTTGATCCTTTCAAAAACACCCAGTAAGCATATATTTATTATTTGTAATTCTTAGATTTAATAATTTAGGTAAGTCAGTAGTCAACCAGTTATCTCTCATTCAGCAAGGAAATATAGTTTGTCACCTTAGATATTCTTATCGATAGAAAAAAATTAAGATAATTTTTCAAATATAAGCAAAAATCCGAAATCAAGTTAGATAAATTTTTATAAAATTCTATCAAATAACAGCAAAAAATATACATAATTTGATTAACAAATCGACACTGATCCTCAATGAGTAAAAGATTAGAAAAAAAATTCACAATCGATGCATATTTTAAGCACAATTAAAATATATAAAATTAAAAATTTAAAACAGATTCTTTCAGTAATATATAGACAGAAAGAAAACTAATTTAGCAAGTCAAAATAAATTAATAACATTTGAAATAAATACCTGAATAACTTGCTCTGCTTGTTTGAGATTTCTGCTCCAAAGAGAATAACGCAAAAGAGCTGCAGGTGAAGATAACATACATTGGATAATACTTGATTCTGCAAAAGATTCTTTTTTGAAGTTGGAGTAATTCCTCTTTTGTCTTCTTTTCTTCCTACGCTTCTTAGATTCAACATCTGTCCCATCTAATAACAGAAGTAATTTATACAGTTTCCCATATATGAATTGCAATAATTCCTTCATGAAGCATAGATGTTAAGAAATAACTTAATTTATGGAAATACATTACATACAGATCATTGCTTTTAAAAAAGAATAAAATGTTTTAATTTTTATGATTAATTAACACCTAATAAATTATCATTAAATCGATACTGCATGTACAGTAATCACAATGTTTTAGATAAGCCAGAATTTCCAACCCCTTAATTTCTCATGTTTGGAATTTCTTGGAATGTGAAAAGTATTTCTCATTTTTAAATCTCCACGATAGGATCAATTAATCACTTGAATTTAAAATTGCCTACATGTTATGAAGCCTTTTATTTTATAACAGAAAAATATATGTAAGGATTTTGGGACCAAAAATATTTTTTGAGAAAGTTTATCACAATTCATTATATTTCACGAAGCATTCTCTTTCTATTAACAATTGCTATACATAGTTCAGATTCTAATCTAAAGCCATAATCTAGATCAAAATGTCTTATTGATTATTTTAAGTTTTTATTTATAAGTGGTAAAATAGTAATTTCTAGAACACAGCACCCTCATTCTCCACTAAGAAAAATATAAGCAAAGTTAACAATTACATCTTAGAGCTTTTAAAAATCAAAATTATAATTAACTTTGTGAAATGATAATGCAATGCAAAATGGGCAATTTTATATGCAAACAAAGCTTCCTAAACCCCATATAAAAGCCCTCCTCTTGGAAGGTATGCTACAGGAATAGCAAAGATATTGCAGCAATGGTGACAAAGGCAGAAAAGTTTTTAATATCCAGCTTTTGCTCGAACTTTATCCCACTAATCAGATCAGAAAAGATATTTTCTTCTCAAAACATGGTCCTTTTCTTGTCTATATCAAAGAGAAAAACCTGTCTGAAAGTGATCAATGTAGTTCTAGAGAGATTGGCCCAGCACTTCATTATACTATGGAATGCATCCTCACAATCTCTTGGCATATGAAAACCATCAGCAAGCCATGAACAAGAATAGCTGAAAAAAGTCACCAGCAACTTCCTCTCCTGGCAAAAACTCCATAGGATAATTAAATTCATTAAAGAGCAATCTATTCTTGCCTCCCTAACTCTCAACATACAGTCATAAGTGGTCTAATAACAAAAATTAACAGGAAAAATATGCACCACAATTTCTTATCATATATTTGCATTCATAAATTTTTATCAATCAGTTTCCCTTCACTTCCATTAACTAAATTATTTTCCATTGGATTTTCATAACTGTATCTTCATCTACTATATCATTATAATGTGAACACAGAATTCAAGTATATTTTACACATTATATCTTTCAGCATATTATTATTCTAAATAATTTTTCAAAGTTGGAAATCTTCGTAAACAATTTCATCTCCATATCATTTCTTATATGCTTGTAAATTCTGTACATAGTTATTTTTTTTTCCTATTGTAATTATTTTGGTAATTAATTAAAATTTCTAAAAAATGCCCAGCAAACTGTTCGTTGATCATAAAGGTTATGGATACAGGGGTATGAGACGGCATTTTGCTCTGTGAAATAATGAACATAACATGTTTATAGATATAAATTCCCAGTAAGTTTTTAAATATATATACTTCAAAATTTGTAAATGAAACTGTTTTAAAATTTTTATGTGCAATTGTTCATGTACATTTTATTAATATTCTGAATTGTACAAGATAAAAGATTTTTTAAGCAGAATTAAAATTATGTTTGCATATTGTATTGTGTTATGATATCTTGTAATCTAATCTACATATCAATTAATTCCTGCATTTTCGTTTTAATTTAGTCCACATCAGCTTCATTCTAACATTTATTTCCTAATCCAATTCCTACATTTTTATTTAATCAATTCTACATGTATTCTATAAAACTATTGGTTTCAACATTTCAGGATTTTTGCACATTCTGAGTGAAGGGATAAAAATCCTTAATGATTACAACATTCTCTTTTAAAAAATGCTTAAATTTCTCTTTCCTACAACTACATCTGTCAAAGAAATTCCCATTAAAATATAGTAAAATTATTGCAGGGAAAATTTTGGTCCCTTCTGCATTTGTTTTGCAATGTAAACTGACGTATTTCTAACCACTTATTCTTTGTATGTAATTTATGCTTCCCATGTTTAAATAAATCAAAGTTTAAAAACTTATAAAGTTTCTTTTACTTGACCAAGTAACTGCTAAAATATGTTAATCTTGTTATTCATTAGAAATCAAAAATAGCAACTGAAAATCAAAATTCAACACAGTTATAAATGTTCAATTTGAGCCTCTGCAGAAATATAAATGAATCAAGATGATACAATAATCATTCCACATTTTTTTTTCGACATGCCTGATGTGATGCCTTAAAAGGCTATGACGTGGATGTATGGTGATAGCTAATTTTTTTCTTTTGGATTTACATCAAATATTTGTTTTAACATTACCAAATTATAATGATAAACTTAAGATATGTATATTTGCAGCCTTTCAAAATTTCACACCAAATGAACAAATAAAAAGTATGGAAAAAGTTATATAATGCACTTTTCTAGTTAAAAAAAAAAAAAAACAGGCAAAGAATTTCAGCTCTTTAAATAACACTTTTTTTATTCTTTCATGGTTGTTGTGAAAAAATATTGCATTTTTAGATTTTTCATAAAGTTCTTAACTAAATCCATAGCAAAGCTGTGAGATATTCTGGAGGCAGAACAAGGGGAATAAAAAAGTACATAAATGCATTCAGAGTTTATACAGCTTGGCAGAAGAATTTCCCCTAAATTTTATTTGCGTTAGCATTTATTTTTTTGCATATGTGTAGAAAAGAAAATATAAACAATTCAAAAATTAAAATGAACATTGAATTCACATAATTAGAAAATAGTTGATAAATAAATTTACTAAATTACTAAAAAGTATTGATAAGTTTTTTTTACTTTTAAAGGGTTTTTTTTTTTTTTCAATAGTTAAAATAAAACCAAAAACACCCTAACCATTAAATCCTACATTCATATTCTTCTCAAAATTTAATCATTATAATTTTAACTAACATCGATTTGATAATATGAGTAATAAGTGCCAAAGAATTCCAAACCCAGCAGTTTCCTACGTTCCATTTTTCATTAGAAAATTTTTGCTTAGAATGCAAAAAGGCCTTGACCATAATGTAAACTATATTTTCTCTTTGATGTGTTTGCTGACAGCACATCACTTATGCTCCTTATCAAAGTTGCAAACTATAGCTTCAAAATGTTTCTAAGACAAAAATTTCAAAAAATTATTGCTTTGGACAAACAGAGCTACCAAAGAGAAAATAAAGGAAAGTGATTAAGCATGAAATTTTCAGTTTTCAAATTTATTTATACCTATATACAATAAATATAATAAATACAATTAATCAATATTCAGAAAATTAATCATTTTATAATCATTTAAATTAAGAATCTTAAAAAACTCTAATTCTGAAATTGCACTTGCACCTGGTTTTCTCTATTTTCTCAGAATCTAGCTTTTGTAATTTTACTGCATAATCCCAAACTGTAATATTATATGAAATCATATTGCTAAAATAAATACTTACTCAGCTAGATTTTGGTAAACAAGCATTCAAAGCTATATAAATTCTGAATATGATCTCAATTTCTTTTACAGATTTCTACCCTACTGAGGTGACAATATCACTCAGTGATCATAGATTTAATAAAGAAAGTTTAAAAGCTTTTTAAAAATTGCACCTTTTCTTTAATTAAGAAGATATAGAAAGTTATGATTTTAAATTAACTGCCATCTTGCTTATTTGTCCGAATCCTTATGGTACATAACTTTTCTATAGAGCAAAAATAAAACTGCATTATTTAAATTCTAACATCAGTGGAAATCTCCATTTAAGAGCTTTTGCACCATTTTTGGCAACACAATTTCTATAATGTACATCACACAATCATGCATAAGGGGGTATTCAAATAAAAGGGTACAAAGTGACACTGTGTATATAAATGAAAACTTAATACAAAGTAAACACCATAAGCTTGAGCACAATGATCCTATTGATTAATGAGCTAAAGGATTTTTTGTTCTCGGAATTCCTGTAGCCGTGAGAATACCCAGTCCTACACAGCATCCTTGAATTCACCATCCAAGTTGAAGCACTGGATTTTTTGTTCTCGGAATTCCTGTAGCCGTGAGAATACCCAGTCCTACACAGCATCCTTGAATTCACCATCCAAGTTGAAGCGCTTTCTTTTCAATGTTTTTTCAGAACCTTTAACTCCGAAGTGTGCTGTGAGACACTCCAAAGACTATGCAGGTCCATCAAGAACAATATCCAGGCTTGCTTAAGGGTGGTGCAGTTTTGCTCTATGATAATCAAGGTCATCTCAAGGTCACACAAGCAGAACTGGCTGAATTCAAGTGGGAACAGCTGAACCATCCACCCTATCGCCCAGATATGTCACCAAGTGATTTTCAAGTGTTTGGTCCCCCCTGAAAAAACATCTGAAGGGGAAGTGCTTCAACTCAGAGAGTGAATTCAGGGATGCTGTGAAGAATTGGGTCTCAACAAGTCCACAGAAAGTCAGAAGAATCTTTCAGCACATTAATCAATAAGATTGTTGTGTTCAGGCCTATGGTGTGCACTTTGAATAAAGTCTTCATTTACATCCACAGTGTCACTTTATACCTTTCCATTTGAACACCCTTTGTATGAGCATAAGTAGGTGATAAAAGAAAGTTTCTTAACTCCTACATGACAAATATATAATTTTGAGAAAAACTGATAATTACAGAATTAATCATATTAATAGGTCAATATGAATTTTAAAACAGCTTTAACTTTAAAAAATTAACTTCTTATAAAGATTTTTAAATAACTTTTAAAGCTATACTTAAAAACAGAATCACAAATCTTTTAAAAATAAATTAGTAAGAAAGGGAATTTTAAGATCAAAATTAAGATTATGCTACACACCTGAAGACGATGCACTCTGCTGACTTTGAAACAGATATGGTTTCTTTTTCTGTAGAGGAGATGTTCCAAATGTGCCTTGAAATATACCAGATTTTACAACTTCATACCTCCACAGAGCTTCATTGACATAATGAAAAAGACGAGATGTCCGTTCAGGTAGTTCACTAGAGCTGATGGATAATTTGGAATCCACAGCACTATTATCTTTGGATTCTGTTTTTTCAACAGGGATCTGAAGAAAATTTAAAATAAAATTGTATACAATTTTATAAAATCGTCTGATTATCTAATATAAAATTATGAAATTTAAAAAATAATAAAATTTTAAACAGAGGAATTATTTTACAGAACTATTCTTGAAACATGAGGAAATATTATTATTATTATTGATTTAAATTAAAGCCATTACCATCAAGAGTTTAAAAGAATAATAATAAAATGTTAAAGAATATGTCTTTTTTTTTAAATACATAACTTGCAAATAAATTAATCTAATAATTATCAATCAACACGTAAGAATCGATGAAATTGAACTTAATTATATGTATCTTTTGTTGACATTTACAGAGAGTATTAATATACAAATTAAATAAACTCAAATTATCAAACAACTAATTTAGAGGGGTGTTTTTTTTACATAGTTAGAACTTATTGAAACAACATGCACTTGTTTAGTTTTCACCAACATGTTGGATAGATATTGCATATAAATGAGAGCTTTTCAACACTTTTCATACTGATTTAGAAACTCAGAATAAACTTTTTATTTAATGCAAAAAAGGCTACAAATAATCAATGTATGATAATAGACTGTCATTTTTATCTCAAACAATAAATATATTTTCTTTTCATATTATTTGTTACCCAGAGTATATATATCAAAGACAGTAAAAAGAAAAATGAAATTAATTACATATGAATCAGTCAGTTGAATAGAATAAAATTATTTCTGCTTTACTAATTAAGTATATATTTTGTTGGCATCACCAAAAATTAGTCTTCATATTAAAAGTATTGTGAGATTAATAAATTTCATTGATTTAAAAAAAATGCAAAAATTTTTAATCTTTTTATAATTGCAATTTGTTTGCAAAAGATATATTATAACAACAAGAAACTTCATGTTTGGTTTTTAAAATGAACAGTTTTTTACAACATACATACAACATTTATTATTTCCATAATACTATCAGTTTTGGAAAAAAAAAAGGGGGGGGGTCAGAAAAACACACATCAAAATTTAGAAAACAAGCAGAAAAAGATTAAATATCCAAGATATAGAATCTAATTCCAGAGACAATTAGTATATAGAACTGTGCTTAGGAGGCTATGCCTAGGAATCCAGATTGATTCAAATAACTATCACTTTAACAGAACAGGAAAAAGTGAATTGAAGATATAACAACTGAAACATCAGCTGCATTCCCTGGTCATGACATAAATTTTCCTGTGGGATGTGTGTTTCTTCATCAGAACAGTGGTAGTTTGAACTCAACATCAATGTTATACCTACCAGAAAAATAAGAACTATCTTACTTATAGATCAGTGCATTACATCCCCAAACTTGTAATGCACTCCAATGGGAATGGATGTAGCTACAAGTTGTAGCTCCAAAAACATATACAGGGTTTTCTCTTGTATTTATCCAGTAGACATTCGTTGTTTAAAGGATAAAAACTCTTTAATCAGCGTGGCCAACATTTGGTTTGTTCACAGACTGCATTGTTCATTAATGATTTATTCACTATGTTTATAACTATTATCCCTCATCTACTGCATATTTATAATTAAAAACTTTTTTACTAATTCAAACTATTTTGAAATGAAAAAAAAATCCTCAGAAACAACTCTAACATATAATATTTGAGAAAAGACTTAGGGAAAAAAAGACTAAAATAAATAAATAAAAATTTAAAAATAAAAACTTTTAGTCTATTATTTTTTTACAAAGTTTATTTCAATAGCTTAAAAATTACCTTGTTCTTAATGGCAGCATCAGTCAGTCCAATTACTTTGTACACTTCAGCTTTTGCTTCTATGATTAAATCTTTCAACAAATACAAGAGATCTCTAGTAATGAGCTCATTACAAAGAAATGTATGTGACTGCAATGCAGATGAGCTGTTACTTTCAGTACTCTTGTGACTTGCTTGTCTTGAGATATGAGATTCAGAATTATCTTTCAGTTTCACAGTACTTACTAAAAATCGTCCAGAAAATATTTTTTCATTTTCAGATGAATGAGTATTATCATTCTGCGATGACTGATAGTTTGTATCAGATATTTCACCTTCATGGCCTTCATCTGAATCTGAATATGCCCCTAAAGAATCTCCCAAAACATTAGACATCATAAAAAGCAGAGAAAAAATATTTTCTAATATTTCTACTCTGAAAGAAATAGGAAAAATTGTTTTGATCTCGTTCTTAGCTTTGTTAAGTCTTTTAAGAATGTATACCACATAAGCTTTTTCGGCTCCATAATCATCTATATATTCAGAAAGAGATACATGAGTTTTTTCATAATCTGTATTATTTTCTTTACTTAACATTTCCTCTAAAACTTTCATATCAGTGTGAATCACATCTGATAGATTTATTTTTTTCACATTTAGAGTATCTTTGTATTCACAACTAAGATGTACTGCTTCCATTATTAAACTCAAGGCCAAATATCCAGAATATACAGCCTTGTGAGTAAGATGCAAACCATTTTCTGCATTGCTACCTGAAAAATAAACAAGTAATTTTGTATATAAAAAAGGAAAAATGTGAAAATAGACAGTTAAAAACATTAACTTGCATCAGATCTACATTTCATTATTTGAATCAATACTAAGCAGATATTTTTTAAACAATATCAAACTTGATATATACATATTTTTTATCATTTCCAGGAAAAGGAGGATACAGAGAGTCATGAGTCATGATATATCTCTCATGCACAAAAATTAAATATATATATTGAACACATAAATATAATTTTAATATGTCTAGATAATTACATAATTCTAATATTACGAAGTCAATTAGGAAGAAAAAATGATGAACACCTACTAGCAGAGTTTTACAATAACAATAGTAAAGAAATTTTAAAATGCATAAAATATAGCTGATATAATTAGGCAACTATTACATTTAACAATTCACAACAAGACAAGTACATTTGGAATTGATACAATTCTAAATGAATCTGTCAACATATCTGTCAAAAGAAATAAATTGCCTTTTACAGAAAAGGATAATAAATAACAGGCAATACTAGGACCATAGTTAGAATTTTTATATCATAGAGGGAGAGCGATGATCACTGATTTAAGCACGAATTAAAGGCAGATATGCACAAGAGAGACTGCTAAGTTGAATCTTAAAGTTTATGTTGAAATAATTTCCTTACCTACCATGGGACACAAAATTAAATTATAGGTAATTACATAGCTCATTATTACTACTAGGTTTATTTGCATTTTTAATGCAATATTATACTTTTGATTTATTTAAATTCATAAAACTCCAATTATATCCTATTTATGTTTTAGTACAAAAATTAATGATTCATTACTTAGCTTTCTTATTATTCAGTCAGATTATCACATTTCATTTTAATATCTAGTGAACTAAATCAGATGTGACCAATGCTCAAAATTGGAAGCATTATAAAAATAATATTAAAAAATAGTTGTCCTATTTTAAGGGTTTATGTACTTAAATTAAAGAATAATAAAAATAAATAGCCAAAATAAAAGTCATTAAATCAAATGCAGATCAAAATTTGATCTTTAAATTAAAGAGTTAAATATTAATACACAATTAAAGAGTCAAAATATTTCAGTGCATTTTAGATTTTTTAAAATACAGTATTTTGTATACTGACCAAAATATCATCATAAAATATTTTATACATCCCTCAGATATAACACATAACACAAATATATTGATCATAGAAAGATCTTCATAATAAAACATTTTCTTAATCCTATTTATTTTGAAAATTTTCACTGAATTTGGAGATCCAGTTTAATATAATAGATTCATAATAATATACTTTAAAAGATTCATAAGAATATACTTTAAAAGATTCATAAGAATATACTTTAAAAGATTCATAAGAATATACTTTAAAAGATTCATAAGAATACAAAATAGAATTTAACAATTTTTTTTGTCTGTGTGTGTGAATTGAAATTGGCTATATTCACAAAAAAGAGCAATTATTTTAGTAGTAAAATATGTTTGTAATACAAAACAATTAATTACATAGATAGTTATTACAAGTAATCAAAATTAGCTAATAATCACATATATTTTTAATAATTACCTTGAATCAAATTTTACAAGAACAGCCTAAAATTATGATACAAGGTGCATTTTTTAGTGCCATTTAATTTTAAAAAATTTTCCCCCAAGTGATTTGAGAAATATCTTAAAGAATTTCATGTTTCTAAGTAATGTAGACCATTTTTTTCCAAGATAATTAACATAATTAATTTACAAATAGCTATTTTATACAAGTAGAATAATTGAACTATGAAGTAACTAATATCCATCTATTTTCCATCACATATATGCAGAATTATAGTAATAAATTTTAAAAAAAACAAATGAAATTAAAAGATTTCAGAGTTATATAGTTATTATATTAATTATATAGAGTTTAGTATTTCATTTTTGAAATAGGTATAAGGATTTAAAAAAGGACAAAATAAACAAACATAATTTCATACAAACATCACCAAACATTTACATCAGAGTTTTCATTACCTTGATTAAAATTTAACATTTCAGTTACTTTTTCCGAAGAAACATTTTTCAAACCAAACATTGAATGAATTACTTTCAAAGCAGACTGTGTTTGAAGATTAGAGAAAATGTTTCTAGTTTTGCTCTGAATTTCAGCTAGTGTTGCCTCAGAATGTAGGTTTCTGAAAAGGAAAATTGACATGATTAAAAACTGAATTTGAGTCATCTATAAATTAAACAATTTTAACTAAAAGGAATGTAGTTAAGATACTTACTGATATAGATTAACACATAAATCTGTCAAAGATGCATTTAGTTTCAATTGTTCACAAGCTTTCATAAGAACTGGATCATAGCCATTCTGGAAATTTAACATGATTATATATAAAAAATAATAACATAGAAGGACAACTATAATTTTGTATTAAGATTCATAATTTTATGTTCAGCAAGGCCACAGTATTTTCAATATTAATTCCTTATACAGTTATATTTGTAACTGAAAGCCACAATCACAGACAATTGCACTTTATTATTCAACAATGCTCTAAATATGCAATTAAATATTAAGTAATCTTATCTAAAAATATTAATTTAAGTTACATAGATTTTTCTGTAATACAAAAAACTTTTTTTATAATTAATACATAGAATGATTCATTTTAGTAACAACATATTGTAAGTGCAAAATAATTTTATTACTCGTAAGATGCTGCATTTCCTCATTTTCTATTCCCTTTAAATGAAAAAGATTCATTCTTAAGGTAAAATTTGAAAAATATAATTGAAATTGAATAATCGAGACTATTTTTTATTTGTTCAAATTACCAAGACATTTTTTATAAATAAAAAAATTATCTTAACTAATCAAATTAACTAATTAATGTACTTATCAAAAGGCAGTTCCTTTTAAGTAGATACCAAAGTATTATAATTTTTTTAAGGAAATGTTTATTCAGAAAAAGCAAAAATATTATACTTGATAGAACTGTTCTTTGAATTTTAAAAATTATCTGAAGATAGCAATTGCTACTCGTTTTCAATTCAGTTCTACCCAAACTTTATCTTCATATTCATATGTAACTTGTTTTTGATGTATGAAGACAATACTATAACTTATAGAAATTTTTTCAATATCAAAAAGCCAGATAATTCATCCTATCAAAAGTAACTCATGTAGTTAAGTAGGTGCTACGATTGAATAGATGGGTACTAAAAATAACAGTAACAAAATTATGCTTACATAACTGAATTTCAATCAGATTAAAATTCAATCTAGTATCTAAAACAATTAAAATATATTTGACTTTCATTTTGAAATCTTAAATAAATCCTATATTAACCTTAGCAGCCCTAGAGAAATTAAATTCTGAATATAGTACATTTGATAGGTCTAGGAAAAAAGTTACTCGCCTTTAGCTAATAGTCAAAAAATTATTATATACCAATACTACCTTTTCTTATGTCGGTTGAAAAATTGCCAAGGGATAAAGATTAAAAGAAATCTTATTTGTTTTTTATTTTAATATATTAGGAAACTGTTTCATTAATATTCCAATGGCTAGAAAAGTAATTTTTAATATATTCACTTTTTTGAATTTTTTGTCTCAGAAAAAGTATAAAATTTAGTTTATTCCTTCAATTATAACAAAAAATTTAAAACTGTATAAATTACGTTCTCTTTTTTTAAGAATTATCAATGTTATATTCAATTCCTATAGAATTTTATATCTAAAAAATAGCCAATCTAACAACAGTTAATCATTTTAATCATTGTATATAATGCTATAGCTTTTCATTAAGGTTCATATAAAGAGCTTTAAAAATGCTGCTTATTTCCATTATCACATTAATTTATCTTAATTTCATAAGATTACCTAATGACAAAAATCAGAACACTAATGTATGCATTTGAATACATATGTTTAAAAAAATAATAAATCAAGACAACCTAATTTCTAAAAAGTAATTTAATAATTAATTTAAAAACATTTATCATCAATTCTTTAAACATAGATATGATTCAGATTAAACAATTTAAATTTTGCAAATGAACAAACAGGATTATTCAACAAAAAATATAAATTAGAAAATGATAAAACATTTAAGTAGAAATTCATATTTCTAAACTAAAAGTTCAGAACTGATAAAAAAATATAACACAAATCAAATTTTCTCATTAAAAATGCTTAGCAAAATTTAAGTATAAATCTTTTTAACATTGGTTTCATAATCAAAGTATAATAAACAAACTATACAGATATAGAGAGATATTCTGAACAGCATAGCAATGTTATTTATAGGCTATTTGGTAACTGTCACATGAAAGTGAATTGACTCATAAAAAATTAATATGAAATTTTATTGTTTCTCTGTTATAACTTCTATGTATTCATGCTCATAACTGAATTGCATACCATTTAAAAAATTAACTTTTAAGTGATGACAGATTTATCATATAAATTTTTCCAGTTTTTTAATAATTTTTTTAAAAAAAGTTAACATAATTTTCAATAATAAATTCCATTATTAAACTGAAATTCAAATTATTTTCATTGTTCAAACAAATATTCAATCCAATGGCTCCCTTCTGTTGCTGATAGTCATGAAGGATTCTGCACATTGAAGATAGTTGTAGTTGACATGAGGAATAAGAAAATAAATTTACAGTGTAACAAAAATTAAAGAATAGATTACCAGCAGTTACGTTTTTGATATCATGGGACTTAACACTATTAGAATAATTCATATACATAAAGAATGGAATGGGTGTAAGACTGTTATGTCTGTCACATTTTGGCACTTAAAAATATTTCCTTGGAGAAATCATCAATATTAAATTATCCATAAGAGATTTAATCAAAAGTAAGCACAACCAATATTCTCAGGAAATAAATTGGCTGCCAAATGCGGCTAATACACACATTCTCATTAACAAAACAATAATTGGTATTTTAACATATTTTTTGCCAGTTAACAACCGAATGTAACATCTATAAATGTTCTTTTCATACTAATCTGTTTAAAATAAAAGAGAAAGTGTTAACATGAAAATAAACATGAAGCATCTTACCTCATTCCAGCTTTTTATTATTTCAATAATATTCACAGCAGAAGCATCATCCTGGCAGATATTCCATGATAAAATTAAAAGTAAAGGTTTCAGAAAGGTTAATAATGAATCACTTAAAAGATCCTGAACGTATGTCCATTTGCCATTCAAAATATGCTTCGTGCAAAATTCCTATAATAAAACAGAGCACAAAATTAAATATTTATGCATAATTTATTAAATAATGTTTATACAGAAAGACAATATGCTGCCATTATTTTTAAAAAAAGAAAGACAATAATTAAAATATCAAACATAATAATTTTTTATAAAAGTGCATTGTTTAAAACAACTGATTATGAACACTTCTAAAACTGAAAAAAATATTAGCCTAAATTAATGTCAAAATAATTATACGTTAGAATTTCACTTTTTAAAACATAAAAAAGACAACAACATTAAACAAATCACAATTTAAAAATTTCAAATAAAGTCCTCATTTTATATTTAATCTCACTTAAAGACT
>JAPMOQ010067596.1:0-12101 GCA_026543055.1 Argiope trifasciata | reverse complement strand
ACAATGATATTACATAAAGTATTTAATTGACAATGATATTACATAAAATATTTGATTGACAATGACAAGCCACATAAAGTATTTAATTGACAATGACATATCACATAAAGTATATAATTGACAATGACATTACATAAAGTATTTAATTGACAATGATATTGCATAAAGTATTTAATTGACAATGATATTACTTAAATATTTAATTGACAATGGCAAGGCTCATAAAGTATTTAATTGACAATGACAAGCCACATAAAGTCTTTAATTGACAATGATATTACATAAAGTATTTAATTGACAATGACATGTCACATAAAGTATTTAATAGACAATGACAAGTCACATAAAGTATTTATTGACAATGACATTACATAACGTATTTAATTGACAATGACATGTCACATAAAGTATTTAATTGACAATGACAAGCCATATAAAGTATTTAATTGACAATGACAAGCCATATAAAGTATTTAATTGACAATGACAAGCCATATAAAGTATTTAATTGACAACAATTAAATACTTTATGTTATAATTACATAAATTATTTAACTGATAATTTTATACATCAGTAAGATTGGCGAACCAGCTGGTGACCAAAAGACGGCTAGTAGCTGTATGAATGATAGATTCTACAGCTTAAACTGCAGTATTACACTAACATCTTTTAACCCCAGGGAATATTTAAAAACAATTTGGCACGAGTTTGAAAAAGTGTCGGTTTCTCCATCTGTTATATTCTTCTCGCGGAGTTATAGCGCTGCATGTTTCAAATTCAGCATTATGATTGTAGTTGGCACAAAGGTCTTTTGTGAGCCACGCGTCCAAATGACAGACAATTCCGCGTAGAAATATTTTCTTTAACCGTACAACGGAACTTTTTTAGCAACAGAGAAGAAAAGTGCCGAAGATTTTAAATTGTGTGAAAAAAAATGGTCCAGGCCTTGAGCCAGACTTGAAACCTTTTTATTCGAGCAAGGAGTATGATTGCGTTGTATCCCCTGTAAAGGTTTTTCTCTTGCCAACTTTGAAAGGAAAGCGAGCAATGTTCGTTTATGCAGAATAGGCAATTATTCCTCTTTTTTTCTTCCTCATTAGATATTTCACACGAGTTTGTGTTTGGAATCAAACCACTTCCGTTTGGTTGCTGTGCGTAGAATTTTGACATGTGTCTATAAAAAGTTTGGTTCTATTAGCATCACGCAAAGTGCCAAATGAGACGAAATAATCTAAGATTTGTATTATTTTAACATAAAAATGTATTCAAAGTTCGTTTTTATTTTTTTGCTCCGAGCAAAATGATACTTTTAATATCATAGCGTTTGTATCAGGCTTACTATCTATTTATAAGTTAACAAAATATTATATGCTTCATGTAGTACGATTAATATTGACCAAAACATCCAGATTTTTAGTCATGAAGCAATAATACAAGCTTAGTGCAGTATTATTGAATATTGACTAAAACATTCAAATAGTTAGTCCTATTTAGGGTTAGTCCATGCCCCTCGAACGTGTTGTGTGGTATAATCAAATGAGAATTTTTTTTAAAGTCCTAATAGAGAAATAAAGGTAAATAAATTCTGAAACACTATCATACTGTAATATTTTATAGCATGATAATATTGCTGGAAATATAAATACTCTTCAAGTAAATACCTTGGTTGGTTTGATATTTAAAATCTTAAACTATTTATGGGTAAAGAAGTTTTTTAATGCAATATCTTGATAGAGAGATTATCACAATACTGTTTATTTCCGAGCTGACTATGAATCAATTGCAAAATCAGTATTCATTGATTTCCACAAAACGAAGACGCTTCATCAGCCATAGAGATTACAGAATAGTTTAATTGTCGTGGAAATCAGAAATTAACCATTTTTTTAATCTTCTTGATTTTTCTTGAAATAAGTTAGTTTTTTAATTGTTTATTATGTTCTTTTTTTTCCATTTCATTTTTTCATTTGATCGAGAAATTTTTTTATATTATTTATTTTCTTTCTGTATACTTTATACAGGGTGATTATAAATGAATGTTACAATTTTACAGACCTGTTAAAAGAAAAAAACGTAAAAGTAAAGTCTTTTGTTCGTTGGAAATAAAAAAATAACAGCTAGTTAGTTAGGTATATATTAACGTCCTATTTTAAACCAACACTGGCACAATTATGGGATAAACCTCACAATTTTGAAGCACGGCCAGAACACAAGTACTCCTCTCCTAATTCCCACACCACACTAACAGGAAGACGTTTGAACACGATGTATTTAACGAGCTCCAGACCCGCTTACATTGCGGTTCTTCTGTGTAATCGGGTCTCGAACCTGCAACTCTTTTGTTCCGAAGCTAAGATCTTACCATCAGACCACCGCGGCTTCCTGGTGTTAAGGTCTCGGCTTGTGAGGTTTGAGTTTCGAGATCCACTTCCATCGAAGAACCATCATGTAAAGAGACCAGTTGCACGTTAAATCCATCAGTGTTCTCCCTGGTGTGGTGTGGAGAAGGGAGTGACATCTCAGGTATTGTCCACGTCATCTGACAATGGCTCAAAATGACAAAAATTCCTAGTGTTGCTTTACGTTTGAGAAGGGAGGAGGTTTGCTCCAGATGGATTTAACGTGAACCAGACCCACTTACATGACGATTTTTTGGTGGAATCGGGTGTCCAAGTTTCTAGTTCAAAGCCGAGACCTTACTTGTCAGCAATCATGGCCCTCAAAAATAGCAATTAAAAGTTTAAATTCAACATATAAGTTTTCAAAGTGAGCACCTCCAGACATAAGGAAATCCAAGAGGTAGAATAATTCAACCAACGATTTTTTCTGCATTGATGGTATGAAGCTATGAAAATAGGTGGCTATAGTGTTTGCGGAATTGTGCCAATGTATAGGTTGAATTCCGCCAAGGATCGAACCTGCGATGTTTGGGTTTGAAGTCCAGAAACTTATCCATTCGACAAAACTCTAGGGGATGTTATTGGCTTCAGTACAACCATTCCGCTTGGAGGTACCGAAGCATTGTCGTCGCTCGCCATAACAGTTGGCACTATAAAAATCGTTCATCACTACAGACTCACTGGTAGGGGAGTATTGTGGTGACATTTTAATGAGCTAGTAATAGCCATTAGACAGGAGCGATTTTTTTTGTCAAATGGTTAAGTTACCGGACTTCAAATCCAAACATCGCAGGTCCGATCCTTGGCGGAATTCAACCTACACATTGGCACAATTCCGCCAACACTATCGCCACAGATAAGCAAATATGGCGATATTTTATTTATTTGATTGGTCTATATCAAACAGTAGGTGTTTGTTTCACCCATATCAACTGACATAGTAAACTTATGACATGCATATTTGCAGAATTTTAAAGTATCATATCAGGGATGTAGAATGAATATGAGATGAATTAAAGTATTTCCCTGATATCGTACAGAGTTTCGGAGATCCTTATAATAAACAGTTTTAGCTATGTAAATTTTAAATTTCCATCTGTTATATTCAATTGCGAATGAACAACAAGGACATACTTTGTTTTGTTTTTTAATAGCTCTGAAAAGTTGTGATATTCGTTTTCATCACCCTGTATAATAAATCAAATTTCGGAGGATTTGGTTTAGTTTATTCATAGTAACTTCCCGTTTTAAAGCAACACGAGGGCTATTTTGGGACGGGCCTCGTCATTTTGCACCATGATCAGATGACGGGGACAACACCTGAACAGGCACCCCCCTCTCCACACCACGCCACACCAATGGGAGGACGTTTGGCCTGACATATTTAACGTGCAAGAGACCCCCTCACACGACGGTTCTTCGGTGGAATCGAGCCTCGAACCTGAGACCAAATTTCGGAGGAAGAAATGAATGTATTTTTAAATTAAGCTTTTAAAAAAGAAGCTTTGTGGTGGAATGTAGATTATTATGATCTGGGCAGGAAGCAACAGAACGTATGTTTTCAGGAACATTTCTTTAATAACTACATTCACACACCTAACAAACACAAAGACAAGACATTTACGCGCTGAGCTTAACGGTACAGCATCACATCTCATTCTCAATACACTCGCTATGCATTGTGGGATGGCCTTATCAAGCATCGCCATCTACTATCCAAAAGAGAGGACAAAGGCTTCGTAACTGCTACAGCTTATGAATTAACTGAGAAAATAAATGAAACAAGCATTAAATCTTTTACATTTAACTGTATTAAAATACAGAATTTTTTTTGTTGACATGGCATATATTAATTTTGATTTTAATGAAAGTTACAAGTTACTTATATTTTATAGCACTGCTCTTTTTTCTTTTCTTTTCTTTTTTTTAATCGACAAGTTGCCACTAATTCTAGTGAATGAATCTCTCTTATTAATATATATTTACTTTTATTTAATCAATTTGAGTTCCAAATTGAGAAAACTCAACACAAAAACTGCATAAATATTTTCAATGCGTTTTTTAATTTCCAATAAAAACTGTCATAAAATGCTATATTTCAACATTTAATCTTTAAATTCCTCTAATTTAGCACTGAATATTTTTAGAAACAAATCCGCAATTATATTTCATAACACATTTCTGAGATGAAAAGCGGAAGTTCTTTTATTTTCCCTTTTTTATTATTATTATTTTTCAACAATCCGCCCTTCAAAATCATTTCTGTCAGCATTGAAATTTCAAAAGATGAAAATAGATGACGATCGTCTCTTCCAAAATTTAAAAGCTTAACAGAAAAATAAAATTTTTAACGAGGAATAAAAATAAAAATTTAAAAAAACCAAAATCTCAAAACTCGTAGCCAAATTTATATGAATAAATTATTTTCAATATGTTAAAATTTACGGCAAATTCTAATTGAAATTGCCATAAAATGCTATATTTCAACATCTTATCTTTCAATCCCTCTGATTCACTAAATATTTTTAGAAGAAAAATGCATATTTATATTTCTTAACACATTTACAAATTTAAAAGCGGAAGTTCTTTCATTTTTTCTTTAACATTCCGCCCTTCAAAAACATTTCTGCTAACATTGAAATTTTAAAACAGGAAAAAGAGATGACGATCGTCTTTTTCAAAATTGAAACGCTTAACATAAAAATAATATTTAAAAAAACGAATAAAAATAAAATAAACCAAAATGTCAAAACTCAAATCTGTAAGAATAAATTATTTTCAATACGCAGTTTGTAATTAGGATTCCCATAAAATGCTATGTTTCAATTCCTCTGATTCACTGAATATTTTTAGAAACAAATCCACATTTATATTTCTTAGCACATTTATAAAATTAACTCCGGAAGTTATTTCCTTTTTGTTTTTTATTCTTTAACAATCCGCCTTTCAAAATCATTTCCGCGAGCATTGAAATTTCAAAACAGGAAAACAGATGACGATCGTCTCTTTCAAAATTGAAAAGCTTTACATAAAATTAACATTTAAAAACTTAACATAAAAATAAAATTTTAAAAAAACGAATAAGAATAAAATAAAATAAACCGAAATTCCAAAACTCGTATCCAAACCTGTATGAATTAATTATTTTCCATACATTACGCAATTTGTAATTGAAATTTCCATAAAATACTATATTTCAACATTGAATTTAAAAATGAAAGTTATTTCCTTTCTTTCTTTAACACTTCGCCCTTCAAAATCATTTCCGTGAACATTGAAATTTCAAAACAAGAAAAGAGATGACGATCTTCTCTTTAAAAATTTAGAAACTTAATACAAAAATAAAATAAAACAAACGAATAAAAATAATAAACCAAAATATTAAAACTCGTAATCAGATCTGTATAGTGGACTAAATTATTTTCCATACATTATGCAATCTCTAATTGAAATTGCCACAAAATGCTGTATTTCAACATTCTGAAATGAAAAGTGGAAGTTATTTCCTTTATTTTCTTTAACAATTAGTCCTTCAAAATCATTTCCGCCGGCATTGAAATTTCAAAACATTAAAAGCGATGACGATCGTCTCTTCACAAATTTAAAAGCTCAACATAAAAATAAAATTAAGAAGAAAAAAAAGAGCCTTACTCATGAATCAGTCTCAGTCCGCTGAGCAGGGCAGGCGACCAACATTTTTGAGCAGCCATAACTCATCGCCCTCGACTCTCCCTCACACTCTCAACCAGGTGGAGAGAAACTCGAGAAGCTCTTGATTCTTCTTAATAGCTCTCTTGGATTCGAAAAGGAATTTTGCGGAGAAAAAACGATGGAAAAATGGATATTTGGAGGCAGTTTTTCCTTTCTGCTCGCTTTCCAATTTCTGAAAGATCACAAACAAGTTATCTGATTCTTGAACATGAATTTCCTATTAGGAAAATGGCAACAGCCCAAGCCATTTTACGCTGCATTGACATAATAAACAACATTTTCTAAAGCTATCATTTTGGACATTTTTTTAAAGGCAGTGGATATGTAATATTTTGATATTTGTACATAAGATAGTGGATATATTTGTACATAAGATAGTGGATATATTTCGATATGCGTATATAAGATAGTGGATATATTTGGATATTTATATGTAAAATAGTGAATATATTTAAGTATTTGTATGCATCCAAATATATCTATATATTTGGGATATATTTATATATATCTATCTATATATTTGGATATATGCATTCAAGACAGTGGATATATTTTGATATTTGTATGTAAGATAGTGGATATATTTTGGATATTTGTCTATAACATAGTGGATATATTATATTTTGATATTTGTCTATAAGATAGTGGATATACACTGATGGGAAAAAAAATCCCAACACTAGGATGGAGCTGTGCTAGATAAACGAAATTTGGTAGGCGTGTTTATACATCTGAAAGATGACGTCGATTCAAATTTCGAGCAACGCGCGTAAGTGTGGCGCTAGTAGCAACACTATGAACATGTAAATGAGGTTTGCTTTAAATAAGCCCTGTAAGGTTCGTGATCGTTATTTACAGTTGAGATTTGACGTAGCGGGTTAATGTTAGTCAAGGATGCCTCTGAGAAGACGAAGAAGCCATTATCAACAGCTCACTGAGTTTGAACGAGGTCGTGTTGTAGGGCTACGAGAAGGTGGGTTTTCTTTCCGCGATATTGCAGAAAGACTTGGCAGGAATTTATCCACTGTGCATGAGTATTGGCGGCAGTGGTCAAGGGAAGGTACTGCCTCAAGAAGACCAGGTTCCAGGCGGCCACGTGGTAATACTGAGAGGGAAGACCGTCGTATTCGGCGTATGACTGTGGCTAATCGTACTGCGTGTGCAGCTGAAATTTGAGCTGCAGTTGGCACCACAGTGACACGACGAACTGTTACAAATCGATTACTTCAAGGACAGCTCCGAGCCAGACGCCCTGTACAGTGCATTCCACTGACTCCAAACCACTGCCGTTTGCAACGTGAGTGATGTCAAGCTAGAGCTCATTGGAGGACGGAGTGGAGATCTGTTGTGTTTTCTGATGAAAGCCGGTTCTGCCTTGGTCGCAGTGATAGCCGTTTGTTAGTTAGAAGGAGGCCAGGTGAACGCCTGCTAGTGACCTGTCTGCGGCATAGACACACAGGGCCTACTCCTGGAGTTATGGTTTGGGAAGCCATTTCGTATGACAGCAGGAGCACTCTCCTGGTTATCCCACGCACCCTGACTGCAAATTTGTACGTCAGTCTAGTGATACAACCTGTTGTGCTGCCATTCATGAACAGCATTCAAGAGGGTGTTTTCCAACAGGATAACGCTCGCCCTCATACCGCTGTTTTAACCCAACATGCTCTACAGAGTGTCGACATGTTGCCTTGGCCTGTTAGATCACCAGATCTTTCTCCAATCGAGCACGTATGGGACATCATTGGACGACAACTCCAGCGTCATCCACAACCAGCATTAACCGTCCCTGCATTGACCGCCCAAGTGCAACAGGCATGGAACTCCATTCCACAAACTGATATCCAACACCTGTACGACACAATGCATGCACGTTTGCATGCTTGCATTCAAAATTCTGTCGGTTACACCGGTTACTAATGTACCCCCAATTCACATTTGAAAATGGCTGTTCTCGCCAATGGCTCTACCTGTGATCTTGAAACTTTAATCAATTAAATATGTTATCTAGACAAATGTATTCCTAAAATTTCATTACTGTACAATTATTTTTTCTTGGTGTTGGAATTTTTTTTTCCATCAGTGTATTTCGATATTTGTCTATAAGATAGAGGATATATTTGGATATTTGTATATAAAATAGTGGATATATTTAAATTTAATTTATTTTATTTTTAAACGTATTTTATTATTAAAAAATACGTGTAATTATAATCTAAATATACATATTTACTACTCATCGATAATAGTGGTTCGAACTCATTTGTGCCAGGTGTTACTGTCAAAGTGAATATTTGGTTATCATTATTACTATTATTGGTTATTATAATTTTACTGGTTTATTAGAGAGTGAGCGAGAAAGTTTTAAGGAAACCAATCCTGTAAGCTTGAAATTTTTACTAAACATTATTAAATCATTAATCTAACTAAAAGCCTGAGAGATAAAAATATCTCGATAGTTTTCGCATTTAATCGTGGGCATACGGGCATATATGGAAATGAGCGGGCCAATTGGTTCGCAAAGGCTGCCACTAAACGGAAAATGGATATTTCCGTTCACATTCCGAAATCCTTTTACAGGAAGATTGCCAGAGAAAACATGGTGGATTTTTTAAATAAAGAATACCTTATTTCAAATAAAGGGAACCTGACAAAGACATTTTTCCAATCCATCTTATACTATAATAGGAGGAATGGTTGCCAAGTCGAAAATCGCCCCAGAATTAATAAACTCCGGTAAACTTGGGTGTCTGGGGTTTTTGGCTACGAGGAATCGATTGGTGCCGGTTTTGAAGCGCTACGGTCGAGCAGTTCGGAGTTACAGATAGGATATTTTCAAATTTTATTAGTTCACCATAATGGTTACTTAAATTTACAAGCGGTAACGTGCTGCCGTCTATAGCCAATATGGCGAACTAATAAAGTTTCCAGAAGATGATCCGGAACTCAAGGAACTGATCTCGAAATGGATGATCCATAACCCGTGTGGTGATATGAACCCAAGCGCTCCGTGCATGGTCAGCAAACATGGAAGAGACCGGTGCAGATGGGGATTTCCAATGGAACATCAAGACATGACATCGCTGGTGGACGATGAAAAGCCGAGATTTAACCGGTTATCTTTTCACCAATGGTTTCACAAATTTTCTTATGGCATGTATTGTTTTGATAAATCACAATTGAAAATTTAAATCTTCGAGTTAGCTTCGATACCTGTTTTCTCCGAGCGGTCACCCGCTGGTTAATAATAAGAGACTGTCACGCCATCATTTTTATACAAATTATAGAATAACCCAACTTCTCACTGGTCATGGCAACTTTAAAAGCTCTCTATATAAATTTAACTTGCCTACATCATCTACCTGTGACTGTAACATTGGCGGTTGATCATGTGGTCCTTCTATATTCCAAGTTTGCCGTAGCAAGACAGAACCTAAGACTGGCTCTCCAACCATTAATATAAAGTGACTTCCAGATTTTCATCCACTTGTTTCCACCAGAAGTGCTCTTGGAAAACTTCTGTAAATTTATTACTGACACCTGTGAAATTCTTAACTTACATTTTCTTATTTTATATTAATCTTTCCTAACTGTTAAATTTTCTTATTTTCTTTTTTTATGTGTTGAATGCTTACTTCTGTAAGCCCCGTGTGATACTTTGTGGTGCACGAGGATTTTATAAATCTGTCATTTAAAAAAATTTATTACTAACCAAATGCCGGTGTCCTGGCCTAGGGGTAGTCCGTCCGTCTTACTCATGATATGGGCATCCCTGCTCGAGTCCTGGTTCAGACATGGTTATTCTCAATCCTTTGTATAGTCTGTGAGAGTGTTAAACACCCCCCCTCCCCAATGTAAAAACGAGATGTGCAAGTGAGTGTCATCCTCATATGAGATAAGTCAGACTCCTATCTTCTGGTGCTCATGGCTACTTTGCCCTCAGAAGCTACTGCACCTTTCTCTCCCCGATATCTGGTCTTGGTTTGAATTGGAATTCAATTTAACCCTTTATTCACTGAATTATGTTGCCATCCATTTTTCAACTTCATTTTTGCACCAGTAGTTGAGTTTCCTTTAGAGAATAATCCCAGGGAACCCGAGACATGAGAGATTTCCCGCATATTTCCAAAGATGTGGAAGAACGCAGGAAAATAAATGCATTTGTGGAGAAATGGGTACGGCTTACCACTATCGAATGGAATTACGGAGATCTCAGAGTTAAGGAAGGATCTGAAGATTGTCAATAAGGATTTAAGTACAGTACTGAGGGTACCAGGGCATCTCAAAGCCTTGAAGGATAGGGTGTCAAAAATTGGGAGTTTCATTTCAGCTGTTTGGGAGTGTGCAGGTGGGGAGAGAGACGGCCATTGACTACCCTGAAAGGAATGTTTGTTTGACTGTTCGGTCCATGTAAGGTTGGACGATACTTATTCAACAGTCGACCACAACAAATCCTGTCGATACTGCTACATTCAGTGGTGGCGGGGTGGTCGGCTGTATGCAAGAAGAAGAAGGGAAATCATGAAAAAAATGTCATTAACAGAAATAATTTAATTATTAATTAAATGCTTTTAATACCTACTTTCATCTTATGTTAACTTCATGTTAATTGGGTTACGTTCTCCGTGCTCTTTAGAATACCATCTTCAAAAATAGTCATACGGTAAAGATATAAGCTAGATTTAAATGGTTCTTTCAAGTACCGTCAGGAAATAAAGGGTTAAGGAGGATAAGAAAAAACAAAGAGAAATCTGAATACATAAAATCGTATAAATGCGCATGGCAGAAACAATCACAAAATAATAACAGGGAAATCGTAGAATGAGAATAATCTCTGCTTACAAAGAGAAATAATATGAAAAATAAAAAGATAAAAAAGAATTGTATCAGCTACGTAACTCTTATCTCTTCTTTTGGATACTAGATGGCGAGGCCTGATAGGCTATCCCATAGCCCTCCCATAATCCATTGCGAGTGTATTCCGAATGAGATGTGATACTGTAAGGTTAAGCTGCGCACGTGAAAGTCTTGTCTTCGTGTTTGTTTAGAATGTGAATGGGGTTATTAAAGAAATGTTCCTGAAGACAAAAGACCTGTTGCTTTCTGCACAGATCATAATAATCTGCATTCCACCACAGAATAAAGCTGAAAAAGAAGTATGAATTATTTAAAAAAAAAAAATAAACGTAATTAGATTTTAATCTTTTTAATGTACAGAGCGTTTGGTTTATTATTATTATCGTAAGTTGCGGTTTGGCTCAGATTTTAGCTGATCTATTTAGTTATTGACTCATTACCAAATAAATAATACAAGGAAGACAAAGACAGTTTTTTAGGGAATCAGAAGGTTATTTTTTGAAAAAAATATAGAAGCCAAGAGAAAAAAGAAATAAGAGATTTATTTTAAAGTAAAAGAAAATAGTTTGTTGAAGAAGTAAATAAGTAAAAAACTATAATAACGTTTGAATATATACAAAAGTATATTCAATCATATGTACATAAAAATATATACAATCTATAATACTATAATACGAGGAAAGTCGAAAATCGCCCCAGAATTAATAAACTCTGGTAAACTTGGGGGTCTGGGGTTTTTGGCCACGAGGAATCGATTGGCGCCGGTTTTGAAGCGCTACGGTCGAGCAGTTCGGAGTTACAGATAGGATATTTTCAAACTTTATTAGTTCGCCATAATGGCTACTTAAATTTTCAAGCGGTAACGTGCTGCCATCTATAGCCAATATGGCGAACTAATAAAGTTTTATGTTTATGCTGTTATAGGTTTATAATATGTTTCTTATGTATGTATATATGTTTGGTTTTTCTAAATAAATTTGTCAAAAATATTGAACTTCAACACACTTCAATCTTTACCTTTACTTTACCTTTGTATAGAATAGTTCCCTTTCCAAACTCTAACTTTGTTTAGAATAGTTTACAATGGTGCACTTTAACCGGTTATCTTTTCACCAATGGTTTCACAAATTTTCTTA
>JAPMOQ010067573.1:0-11920 GCA_026543055.1 Argiope trifasciata | reverse complement strand
CATTAATAATTTATTTCCACCTTTGAAAGCTTTACAGATGTAAGCGCCTATTTTTGAACAGATAAATATATATATTTTCAAATTGTAGTTGTAGTTTCCAAATGGTTTTGTAAAATAAGTTTGCAATAAGAAGATTTCTTTTTGTAACGAAGCAATTAAACTTTTTTTTCCGGCATTACAATTTTACTTTAGTTTATTTTCGAATATTTAGTCGCAAGAAGGACATTTTTTCCCATCTCGAACAGTACAGAGACTTAATTTGGAGTCTAAGGTATAGTCCAAGTTCTGAATGTTCGTACAGAAGTCTGCCATATAATGTCTTCTTTTTAATGCAACCAAATTGCAGACTTTTTTTCTTCCTCCTTAATACTTTAGTTTTATTTTTTAAATTTGTAGGAGATACGAAAGAATATATGTAAAAAGTTTCAAAATTGAATCAAATTTTGTTTAACTTGCAGTAATGATTTAGCTATATTTTCGAAATAAAATGTCAATTTTAGAAGGATATTTATAATATGTCTTGTCTAATAAACAAGGAAAACGAATCGAGTGTTAGTTTGTAGTGACCTTTTTCGGAAAGCTCGAAGTGTACTAGGAAGATAATGATAATATGCCCCAATTTAAAAAAAAAGAAATGGCCTGATTTTTTCCCCTTTTTTTGTTTCCAGTCATGCTTAACTTTCAGGCTCAAAATGAGAATATGTAAAAGCACGGAATAAAACTTTAATATCCAGAAAAAGCAAAATTTTTATCTATTTTGTACTGATGGTATGGTTCCTTTTCCGGAACGTCGAGATTGTGAAATAAATGTCCAATAATGGTCTTTGCCAATGGATTCCAAAACCCTCTACATTCCTTCTGATGGGTTGAATTCGTCAAAATACGGGTAAGGGGAAAGATAAAAGGAGAGGATGTTTACTTTGACAATAAAATAAATTTCGGAAAGGCTCTGAGATAAAAATAGTTGAAAATGCTCCTCAGGATACTTAAACAATATGTTTTCTTTTTTTTGTTTAAACCAAAAAACAAACTTTTTTATTTTAAATATACAACGATGCTTTTTTCTCATTTCCTGTACTTAAATATTTATGGAGTGCACGAAAATTGTTTCATTTTATACAATGCAACTTGCGTAATTTATGTCTTTAATTTGAAGTGACGCTTCAATTCCTTTTACAAATGTCCGGATAGAAAAACAAAAGGAAAATAAACTATCTTCTATTCGATACAGACACTTTTTTTCGATTGAGTCGACTGTTTGGTACCATTCTCGAAATATTCACACATGAAAGACAGAAACATTTACAAGAAAGCCTAGAATAATATGCTAGAACAAACATGCTAGAAAATTCTCTTCAATTTTAGTATTTTTTTAAAAAAAAATCACTTACACAAAGAAGTGCACAGTAAGATGTTTTGCAACAGAGCACACAAGCGTGCAAACAACAAACTATTCTTCAAAAATCGGAACAAAAAATTGCTAAAAATCGGAATATTCAGATACTAAAAAATACAAATATAAAAACTTTTTTTGAGCTGGTAAATTTTTTTTTGTTTGCAATCGGGATTTACTTTAATTATCCTATGTACATATGTAGGATTGACTTCGCATTGAGAGAGACTTCTAATGTCTCCAACTACCAAATTTCAGATTTGCTCTAATTTTAATTAATGATGTCATTCCGTTTTTAGATATTCAAATAACAAAGAAATGTAGAATATAAGGTGTCGAAAAAGAAAAATAAAGATGATTTCTTTACTTTATAGAGATATTTTTCTTACACGATTGAGTGTTATTTCTCGCTCGTATTATACATATACGATACAATATATTATTTTAGAGGAAATAAATTTCAGGTATTTTTTTAAATTTATAATGATATTTTGTCTTAGTTTTGAGATGATATAAAGCAATACGGAACCCAGAGTAATATATTACTATTTTTAGGTTAGTTTTGTTTAGTTATAACAACATCCCATCCGGAAGCAATACTAGATTTGATTTTGTGACATACTGAATAATGCTGAATATCATTTAAATGACAAGGCTGGTATATAAATTGGATAGTCTCTCCAAATGTCTGTGCCACAATGACATAAAACGCTTAGTTGACGATGTCAAATTTAATGTGAACAGGGCCCGAATACACGAGAGGTCATTAGTGGAATCGTTCCAAGTCTGGATTCTTCTTGCTATAAACGGAATTCTTGTCACTAAGTCAATGTCTTGTTTATTTTGAAACAATGAATTAAAGTGTTTTTATTTTCTTTCTTTTTTTACCTTAGTTATCCTTTTCCAGATGTAGAATGTAACTCACATTTTTTTCATTCTCTAACATGTGGATTTTACGGTTATTTGTTTATTTTATAGTGATTTTTCGATTTATATTTTGGAATTTTAATATACTCAAGGAAGCACACATTTCAATGGCGAACATTGAAGAAAAAATTTCCGTGTTAAAAAGTTTTTCAATTCATACTTTCATCGTCCATGTATTCTGAAAATAAGGATACCCAAAGATATTTCTGTTTCGGAGAAAGTAGATTAAATTTCTTAAAATTATAAATAATGCTTTGGCTTCAATTTTGTAAATGCATTTACTCATTTACTCAGCATAACTGTAGGTGTACTATTTTGAAAACAAACTAATTACTGGTTATTATTTCGTCTGTATTGAATGCTTCGTAACATTCATATACATGAAACATTTATATATTCAGATACGATTTTCAATCTGCATGAGTTCTGTATTTTTTAATGTCCAAATTACAATAAGATATTTTTAAAAAAAGGCAATATGTTTGAACTCTTACAAAACTTCCAAATACTTAACGAAAAACAGTTTTTTGGTATAGTTTTGAATTGATGTCTTAGTTTTCTTTGCTTAATTTTGAGAACTAAAAGAAAACCTACAGACGCATTCAAAAACAAAAACAAAAACAAAAAATAATAATAAAACAATTTTTGTAGCTCAGACTTGAATTTTTGTTTCAGTTTGCAATAATTATTTCGTGCTTTGATTTTCTGCATATCCTAATATGCATGGACAAACACAATGAAGCTCATTCAATTAGATAAAAATATTGGAAATTTATTTTCTAAATCTAATGATACTCAAGAATTCAATGGGTAGATTCTTCTTTTTTGAACTAATAAATGGCATTTTTTAGTAATTGTTATACTTCGTTTTTCTTTTTCCAATTTACAGAAAAACAATACGTCAGAAATATTTTTTTTTGAAAATACCTATACCAGACTTTAAAATGTCAATTTAGATTCCTATTTCATTATGTCTAAAAATAAAACCAAATAGATGATATGATACCTCTTTAGGAATAAGCAAGCTAAACTTTTGTTCATTTGTTTACTGGGATGATAGAGCTCCATTCCCAGTTTTTCTAAATATATATAAGGAAACAGCTTGCTGAGTAAAACCTTTCCTATTTGATACAAACAAATTTTAGTTTTTTTCTTCTTATTTTGCGGTATTACTTTATTTCTTAGGGAATTTTCATTGTCGTGATGTTAATTTTATCTTAGTTTTTCGGCAACTCTTATTTGTGTAGGAATTGGGTGGGACAGAATGCCCATCCAATCACATTTAGATCAGTGTCTAGGGTCACTGATTGAAGGAAAAGAAGCTTTTGAATAAGAAAGAAATTTATTTTTAATAAAGAACAAGGAAAAGACATTAAGAATTATGACAGGAAGGTTATTTACAATAGAGAAAAAAGTATCACCTATAGATGCCACCAAGGATGAAGTCTAATTGTTTCATGGTGAAACTACGTTGGGTATTAAAAATTCAAAATTGGAGCAAAATGACACTCTCTGTCTCCGCCTGACGAGCGAATGCGTTGTTCGCTTTTTCTCAAATTTTGCGTCACGCGTCTTAGACTATGGATCAGTGGTATTCGTGGTGCCATCTATTACAACAAAATGAAACTAAATATGGAATAGTAATGGTCGCTAATTAAATTTCTACGTTGACCTGACAAAATTTAAAGTGCAAGAGACCCCCCTCACACGACGGATCTTCGGTGGAATCGAGTATCGAACCTGAAACCTTCCGGTTCCGAAGCCGAGACCTTACCACCAGGCCACCGCGGCCGTATTCGTCTTTGAAACAGCAGATATACAAGTGTTTCTAGAAGAGGGCAGAAACGTGTTTTTGTTAGTATATTTTAATATTAATTTTTTCTATTTTATTTTATATGAAGTACTAACGACTTTATCGTCCAGTTATTTCTATACCTACAAGATTCTTTGAAAAAAATACTTAAAAACAGCGGTTATTGTGATAAGATATATGCCAAGAAAATCCTTTGTGGTTTTTTGCCTCGGCCATTTTTATCGCTGCCCTGACTTTCGAGCAAGTGAGGTATTCAATTTATCTTTTTTTACCTTCCAAACCCACTTTTCTATCTATTTTAGAACTTGCTCTTAAACACCTAAAAGTTCATCATTATAAAGATGTCTGTTTGCAAAGGAACGTTAAATAAATTCTTTACGCGGATACTTTCATTTATTTAAGGAAGTTTAAGCATCACGAAACAGTTATTAGAGAGTAGCTACAAGGATGAAAAAAATAATAAAATTTTAAAAAAATCTTGCAGCGATGGCTTGATTCCATTTTTAGTGCAAAGGCATTAACGATGGAATGTTCTTTAGTGTGGAATAAATTTATTTTTGCTGTAAGGCTATTTCCGGTTTCTTAAAATTTTTGAAGCAAATGATTTGTTTCAATAATCGAGACTTTTCCGCCTCGGAAGAGCGTTAAGAATTATTTTTAAAAAGTAAAATGCAGAAGTATGCCTTACTACTTTGCAATGAGGATTTACTTTCATTTACGACTGTATTTTTACAGGAAAATACAACCACCGTTTTTGTAAACAAGAGAAGAGTCAATTTTTTTTTTATAACTTATCACATTTTTTTTTTGTTACACAAGTCACTATGCATTGAAGTGCTTGAATAGGGCAGTTTTGTACTCGTTTCAAGAAGCATATTGCAAAATTTCTTCGAATTTGCAGCAGTTTTCTCTTTTTAATTTCTGAAAACTCGTATGTATTGTAGAAGGAAAAAAATTTAAGATGCATTCCTATTAACTCCTTCCCGTAAAATGAGGAGTATAGCTCGTCATTGATTTTTCCTTCCATATAGCACAATGACGAGCAATACTCGTCAAGCGGCTAAAATTACAGTTGAATATAATAATAAATTTGATTAAAAATTTCTAGTGTATTGAATGCGGATGCACTTGTATTATTTATGTTGATATCATAGATCACTATCATACATCGTTTAATTGTCTCGGTACAAGCTATTAGTAGTCATTTTAGTAAATTCGCTTATTCTAATAAATATTTAGCCTGAACATCTGACTTACTAAATGCTAAACAAGTTTTGTGCTTGTAATAAAATAAAAATTACGGGAGTGCTTGACGTAAAAGTGAAAACTAGGGGCTAATCCGAAGTCACTAGATATTTTTGAAGAAATGTTGAATGCGAACTTACAAATTAAAATTACATCCATACCAATAATATAATTTTAATTAATAATTATAAATTAGTTAGAATTATAGAATAAACTAAGTTTTCTTAAATAAAAATTAAATAGTTATTTCACCAAAAATTTTTGCATTCTTAAATCTTACTGGAAGGGGTTAAAGCAGAAACGAAATTGGACTTTTATCATTGTGGATGGGCAGACTAAAATGCTACATTTTGAATTGTAAATGTTATATTTATGTAAAGATTAAAGGGATTTAAAGGTCCGTTGACATTTGGAAATTCAATATGGGTAGACATGTAAAAATGATTCGAGGTTTTATTGATACCAAAAAAGTACTAATTAGAGGACATTTCATGTGAAAAAAAAGCAATAATTAGCATAAGAATCGATTTTTAGAAAAAACTATGTTTTTATGTAATAAATGCTCAACATGGCGATCGTCATTCACCAACAATGTCTGTAGTTGAGGAACAATGTTTTGATCAACAATGTACTGCATATCTGTAGGTGTGGGGATAAATAGGTAATTGCAGAATTTTTACAGTTTATACTGATTATTTTGTTCCCTTAAAAAATCTGATGCGAGACGCACAAATCGATTTTTTTCAACGAAGAATGTTTTCATCTTTATTCATGTCGATTTCTGATTCCGTTTCTAGAATATCCAGATGATCAAAGAACAAAAAGAACATATCCATTTTCTGCAATCAATCTGCTGATTGCTTTCATTCCAGTAATGTTTTGATTTGTTGAGTGTTCAGAAACATATGATAACGCACGAAAAGATTGCTTATTTTTTTTCAAACAAACAATACATGGAATTTTCCTTTTAACATGTAGAGATGATTTGGATTGATTGTTGGTCTTTTCCTAATATACAAGGAAAACAGAAAGCAATATATTCAGTTTAGAAAAGAAAAACTTACAGATTATTCTTTCCAAATAGATGCAATGCTACGTCTCCATTTCCTGAATGTAACGATAAACATGATATTTAAAATAGTGAATAGTGATACATTCTTTAATTCGAACTGATAAACTATAATTCCTTTTGGTTTTGTTGATGCCATAGTTCAATTTCATGAATTTATTATAAAGCTAAGCAATCAATAAGGATCTTACTGGAAACTACAGTCAACAAATATTTATTTCACCAACACGCTATATGACCATTTCGGAATGCATAAATCATAACATAAACACGATACGATGTCTTCTTTTAGAAACACAAAATATGTTTTTATTTAATTATTTACAGTGATATTATGGTTTACTTTCGGAACTTTTTGCTAGATAAACAAATAAAAATGTTTTTTTTAGTGCAAACAAATTATAAGGTACTTTTTTCTTCGATTTTACAGTTTTGCGTTTTTGGTTGAATCGCCCATACAAGAAATCCAGCAAAATCCTTGATCTTTAGAAAATTAAACTTAATGAAAATCAGAGTGCGTGTTTGGGTTTTTGACTAGGAACTTGCATGTATGAGTAATTTTTGTAAAAATACTTCTATTTTCGGATGTTTCATCAGTGTTCAAATTCATCATTATAGTGTAATACAATTACTTTAAGAAGATAATCACTGTATTTTAAAAATTATCTTTAAAAGATTCTTTAACTCTGTTAGTCGTATACTATATTTTTTAAAACAAAATTCACCTAATTAATAGCTTTAAATTTGAGATAGAATAATTTCTAGTAAAAATATGAAAAAAAAAATCATGTAAAAAAAGGAGTTTTAAGAGACAAATTAAAGTTGTTGCAGGTTATCTGCAGATAGCTTCCACTTATTTCATAAATACACTCATTAATAGATACATGTATAAATTAAATTATTATGAATCAATGATTTTGAGCGATTGAAAAAGATAAGTTGATTGTAAATAAAAGTAGAAAACAAATATTATTCGGCGTTTTATTTAAAATTAACTGTATTTCTCACATTTATTAATTATTTAGAAAAGTAGTCTTGGATTATTCAAAATCAAATCATCTGTGATGCCTCAGTTAAAACATTAATACAAAAAATTCAGTATTTGTATGTCTGTTATGCTCTGCCGTACCGCTCATCGGATTGTGATAAAACTTTGAATACTTATTTCTTGCACTTACGGGATGGTTATAGGCATAGTAAAATTATCAAATACATAAATTATTTTTTGATCTATTTACCACATATATTATTGTCCAAGAAGTATTGTCAAATTAATTCAGCAGACAACAGTTTTTCCACATAACCAGTTACATGCTGGATGCTATGAATCAGGCAATCTAGATATTAATTTGGTTCTTCTCAAGAAGGGGGAAAACAAAAATATTCCTACCCTATAGCTCTTGAATAATAAAACAATAAATATTAGAATAAAAACTAGTTACACTTCTCTTTTAAATATCATTCAACTTCAATGAATGTATTCATTTTCGATATTATACTAAACCAAGCAAGACAGTTATTTCAAATTCCGAACGATATTTCCAAAATTATTTCTTCTGTGGCAGCAATGCGCCTGGTACCAGTTAGTTTAATAACAAATTTAAAGAGCCAATAAAAACATTCATCTTTATAATTTGCTCATAAATTTAAAAGCCATGTTTTGAAAGTAAGAAGCCAAGAATCAATGCAGAAGAAAATAGCAAGAAGATCTGCCCAATTCCCCCAGAAAAAGGTCGTAAAAACATATTATGGTGTATTAGGAATATCAATGGGTTTAAAACATATTTTTCTTTTAAAATTGTAAAATGTCTTCGGAAACAGTGACCAAAGCGATTGAAAACAAGTCATAGCAATATCTCTAAAGAAAGCTACCAAGGATTATCGATAAGTATATGCCAGGACATCTTTTCCCTCTTATATTCTTCATATTAATTACACAAAATGTGCAATAAAAATTAATTTTTCATCAGTAAATACAACATACCGATAGGTCAGTGAAAATAAATTCTATAAATGAATGGATTTCTTTCATTGCTACTGTAAACAATTTAGTGATAATTAAAACAAAATGCAATCATTAACTACAAGGTAAATTTATATGAAAGTTGTTGGCATATGGTAATTCTTCAGTTTCCACTAGCATTTCAATAAGTATATTAGAGTATAAATGATTAAAAATATTTATACAATTATATAGCACTACTAATTAAAAATAATATTCTTTAGAAGGTTTTGTATAAGCAGTACTTTCATAAATGCTCAAGTATTAAAATCGGAAAATTGGATTGAAGATCACTTCCCTAGAACGTCGATTATAATAGAAGAGATTGAAACCCCAATTCTTATTTCAAATTCATAATTCAAAGGATAATTGGAAAAGTGTTAAGTTTAATGTAATTTTAGACTGGGAATTAAATATTTTAGTTGCTTAAGACATTTTTTTCCTCTTACAAGTAATATAAGTCGACTATTCCTTTTTTAATTGTATTCACAAGGAAAATTTTCTTCTTAATAACTTAAAAGCAAGCACAACTATTTTTTCCCAAAATTTATAATCATAAATAAGATTGCAGTCATCGAAATTGAAAAAATCCTTGTTCCCATAATTAACAAGCTATATAAATAATTGATAAGCATAACATTATAAAGGGGTTTACAAACATTTCTTAATAAACTACGTTTTGACTTTTAAACTACATAAACTTTGACTCTTAAGTTTTGAATGATATTTGCTTAAATAACCTGATTTAAAGTTTGTGTTACAAACCGATTTTTCAGTCTTGGCGATCATAAGGAAAGTAAATCTTAATTCATAAATTCTGGTTATCAAAAGGTAATCAACCATTATATAAACTTTATTTTTTATATTAGTATGCAAATTTATACCTTTCTAAAGAGTATTGGAGTTTCTACATAAATAACTTCCTTTGCATTTTATATGCTACTGGTGTTAAATGAAATAAAATGAGATGCATAATATTATATTTTTTTATTATTAAGACGAAGATACATAGATAATTTTGAAATCGTTTTCCCAATTCGATTCGTACCTCTGATTCGTTTGGGTTGAATATGGTAAAAGAAAGCCAATTAGATGTAAAATTATTCAAGTATTAAATCAAATGCTAAATTAAAGTAATTGGGAATCACATTGAAAGTCAGAAAATTGTTTTAATTTGAAAAACTAAGCATAAAGCACACGCGAAATAGAATTATATATAAATATTTATTATTTACCTCATTTGAAAAATAAAATCAATATTATATCAATATGCAATACTGCATAACTTATTAAAGGCGCATCCAATGAGAGTTAACTCTCTTATGATTTTCTTTCAGAAAAATTCGTTTGTTAAAAAATTGTTAAGAAAAGACTTTTATAATATGATAATTGTTTTCAAAACTAACGAAATAACTATGTAGTCAAAAATGTAAACAATATTCTTATTGAAAACTGATTGAATAAAGGACCAGCAAAAAACAACATTGTTTCTTCTGAATGATAAAAGATGAACTGCTTGTAAATATGTGTATTTTTTAGCCAGAAACAAGTAATGTGAATATTTTGTGTTAATGAATATAAAACTAATATATTCAGTTAAGGTGCACATGAAATAATAATCTCAAAGAGAAAAACTGTGTATAATACATATTTTTATGAAACTAAAGGAGTATAAGATCTATTTCTTATTAATATAAGGAAGACATACAACTTGAAATGCCTGGCAACTTTAAGAATAGCAAATAAATATGCATATTACACATAAATTGATGCTTTAGAAATTATTAAGATAAATAAGTAGTTAAAAACATAACGAAATAAATAAATCTGCGTTTGAATATACTTTCTTACGTAAGGTAATTTTAAGTTGCACTTTAACATGGTTCGAATTATGAAATCAAATCGAATATAAATCCAATTTTGCTAGTAAATGCTATACAGTTGGTTAGCTTCAAATAGTTGTTAAAATTAAAATTCCCTTTTGGGGTTAGAAATGTCGAAAAGGTGTGCAAATATCCATGTATATATCTATATATATTTTAATGTGTTATTTCATTCAAATTAGAAAAATCAAAGTGATTCTAATGGAATAAAATAATTAATTTCAGATAGTTTACTTTTGAAACTTTAAAAGAAAATAAATTATTCGAACTGACTTATAACAGCCATTGCCGCGTCATTGATTCTATGAAGTATTAAGAAGTTTTGTATTTCAAACTACGATCCATCATATTCCTAAAAGCTACTCTAGGGTAGAAATTGAAAAGACGCTTTTAACTCTTGACGTTTTAATTTTCCAGTCCTCCTTGTCAGATGACTATTTGAATCCTTTATTAGTATTTCGTTCTGTATAGGTCAGTCGAAATTAAGGTAACTTCAAATTAAAGATAAGCATAAAGGGCATCAAATAATTTATATTTATTTTTGTGGCCTATAAACTAATATTTTAACCTCCTTTTGATTCCAAAAATTCGGTAACTCAATGCACTATTAAAATATAATTGCAAGTGAGCATTTGAAATACATTTTCTTCAACAGTATTTTACGAAAAAGTCGAGGGAAATCATCAATTTGTCTTTGATTACAATACAAGAATAATTTGTATAAAGAAGTAAAATAACTTAGTCCTTGGCAAAATTCTCCAAAGGTAATTTAAAATACATCCCCTTTTTTGCACAGTTTTTCAAAGTTGAAGCAGTATTTTCTATAAAAACACCTTTTAAGACGTTTGTTCTCAGTCCTCAAAAGACTCGTCGAAGACTTGTAAGCACAGTACATTTGGCTGGGTTAGGTAAAAACATGCCAAATAAACCAACAGAAGTGAAGCAGATAATCTTACTACCAAAATAGTAATAAGTGCGCTTCAACATAGTACAAGTACATAACCTTTAATCCATTAAAAGGTATTCCCATGATAGACAATTTCATTAAACATGAAATTTTTGAGACATAATTTCTAATCGATATTATACGTTTTTGTTTTGCTGTTGTTTCAGATTCAAATAATCTCAATCCTTCTTCATTCATTTCGGCATTTGTTTTTTTATTTCAGCAATTTATATTTCAGTAAATGTTTATAGTTTCCAAATAGTTGATTGATGTCTTAAATTATAGTAAAATTTGATTGATTCGGAAAATAAAAATAGAAACAAATTCTATATCTGTAGTAATGCTTTGTAAATGTACTAGCAGAATACTTGTATGAATTAATGCACTTGTATTACTACTTGTATGGATTAATGCACTTGTATTACTACTTGTATTGATTAATGCACTTGTATTACTACTTGTATGGATTAATGCACTTTGTCATTAATTCAAATCTATCAATTGCTATCAGTTTAGCAATAATTATTAAAAGTTTGAAGAAACAAGTAGAAAATAATTTTTTTCTCTTAATTCCAATCTTCTGTATGAAGCAGTATTCACACAAGGACAACTATTGGGCACAACAGAAGGTCATGTCTGGAG
>JAPMOQ010067569.1:0-16482 GCA_026543055.1 Argiope trifasciata | reverse complement strand
ATATACACACATACACACACATCAAAACATATACACACATACACACATCAAAACATATGCACACATACACACACATAAAAAATATGCACACATACACACACATCAAAACATATATATACACACGTACACACACATCAAAACATATACACACATACACAACACGCACACACATCAAAACATACACATACATACACAATATGCACACACATATACAACACACACACACATGCAACACACATACAAAACGCAAACATACACAACATACACATGCAACGCATACACACATGAAATGCATTTAATGTTAGCATAACAGGAATGAGTTTAAATCTAGAAATACTTAAAGAAAAGCACCAGATGTTCAGGGAATAATATACAAACTCATTCTTCAAAATTAAAGCTACACCAACATTAAGAAATTGAATTTAAAAAATAAAAAGTAAAATAATGTTACCTTAGAGTGTTCTTGATTGTATTTTTTTCATCGTATTAATGAAATGTTTAGGGATGTTATATTACTATAATTATTAATATGCTAAATTTAGAGACAAATTATTGAATAGTTATTTGATAATAATTCTCAGTATGGTGTTCGAAAGCCATTGCTTTTTAAATTAAATGATTCATTAAAAAATAATTAAAACATAAGAATAGAAGGAAAATAAATAAGTTAGTTTTTAATTATCAGACTATTATATTAAGTGAATTTAATTTTAGGGACTAAATGATCCAACGTTTTTCATTAATCTTACTTTTTATAATGTTCAGGCTGTGAAATAAAACAGATATATTAAACAATCAATAATAATTTACAGAATATCTAGTAATGATCCAATAGCTAATTTTCAAGTCCATAGAGATATAATATATCTATATTTCTATTTAGAAAAATGTAGATTCCTATATTTTAAAATATTAGAGGCAATTTATGCGCTTCTAAAAATAACGAAAAACAATTTTATGCAATCCCTTAGATCCATGAACCATACTAAGCAAAATACTTTTGACATTTTATGTAAAGAAAGTGCTACATCTCTTTGGTTAAAACTGGCCGATTTCTAAATTCTTTATTTCCCGACAGTGTTTTTTATACTGTTTAATACAATTGATGATAACGTCGTGTCCGCGTTTCCAAGGAAAGAGTGTGTAGTAGCTTCTGAGGGTAAAGACCCCTGAGCACCCAGAGGGCAGAAGTCTAATTTCTAACTCAAATGAAGGTGGCACACACATTCGCTAGCACAACCCCTTTTTACAAGGGGGCTCATTCGTACATCTCACTGATAGAACACAGAACAACCATGTCCAACCCGTTACCCCCAGATCACGTGGAAGATACGCTACCCCTACGCCAGGACGCTGGCAATCCAGGTGATATCTTCATAATAATATAATATTTTCAAACAGTATTTAAAAGAACACGAAGAACGCATTTCTATCATATGGCTCCAAAATAAATTTCAAAAATTGATGGTAAAATAGTGCAGTAAATAAAGAGTTAAGCAATGGAATTCATTATTTCGTGCAATTAAATTTCCAAGAAAATGCTTTTAATGATTGAAAAATCTTCCAAGAATCGGCTGTTAAATTGGTCTAAAATGGTGACATTCAAAGCGTTACTGCTCGACTAATTCTTGTTGAAGAAATCTGGAACTTTTTTTTCATATGTCAGTTTGCTAAGAATATTTTACAAAATATAGTTAATATAAATGGTTATTTGATAAAATTTAAAATGGTCATTTTAAATTTTATCAAATAACCACTTATATCATTTTTCAAAAGCCTTTTTATTAATTCTTACAACATAGGATTATATAAGACATTTAGTTTTTCTTTACAGCTGGGAGCATAAGTTTTTCTATTAGTTAAGAATTTAAAATATCGCATCTAACTATTGAGTCACGATTAGAGTAGACATCTAGTATATGCAGATATTTTTTAAATCAAAATTGATTTTTAAACTATTCATTTAAAAATCATCCTTCGTTCTTTAACAATATTTATTATAAATAATACATTTTCCTGGAAAAAACAATACAATCTAAGTGACAGTTCATTATCGTTAGTCAATAAACAAATATGCTCGTTACAGAGATTATGAATACTTTTAAACGGTTGTTTGCTTTAAAAACCGAGGAAAAAACGAATTAAATTCAACTTGAGTATAAGCAGTAGTCTGTTTCAACGAATTTGGAAAATCATGGTTCTGATGCAGAAAAGAAGGAAAAACATTCCTTTTCACTAGCTAACTCAGCGATTGGAGGACGTATTGAATAATGATATCTCATTGTTTTTACTACATTTTCGCGTGAATTTTTCATGTGTTCTTTAAGGCTGGAAATAAGAAAAGCAAGAACGAAAAACATTTGAATTAAAATATAAACAGTATTTATATTTGTTTTTAGAAATATTATTATCAGTGGAAGCGTTTTACTTATTGAAAGCTCATTTTTTAAACTTATTAGAATTAATATTATGAATAGATCAACGGGTCTAAATTACACAAGCAATATTAATTATGCCAAACCTCCTTAGGCAGATATCGAAATTCTGATAGAATAAATTCTAAAATAGCTCACTTTTAATTCCATAAGTTTTGGAATTTGAAAGAAACAGTTGTAATTCGCACACAAGTTTCTGCAGAATGACTAGATTTTTAAAAAGTTACTTTTGAAAGAAAGAAAAAAAAAAGATTCTAACTTATTTGATTCTTAGATATTTAGAATATATAATTTTAAAAAATGTAGAATACTTTTTATATAAAAAACTCATTTAAAGAAATATTATGCACACAAAAAGTGCTAGAGCTTTTTAAATATTTTGCGAATGTAAATGAATCATACCAATAACCGTAAAACACGTGAAGAGTATTGTGTAAACTAGAACAGGCTTCATTCACTTCAAATGCATGCAGCGGATGCGTATAGTGTTTGATTATAGAGATGCAAAAATTATTGCCGTTAGGAAGGGAAAGTCGTGAGTTTCCTTAATAAATTAATAGACTCACATGCCCCTCTGATAACAAATTGAATATTATATTCCAATTCTTTTGCCACAAGCTTATTTTCCTTCTCTTTCAGTACTTCATCCTCGGGTGAAGAATTCTCTTAAGGAGTTACGATTCACTAGTTCGGAAGAAAGGGATGAACAATGAACATGAGGTAAATTGAGACTTGAAATCTATCTTTGTATGATGATAGTTACTTCGAAAGAAACCCCAATATAACAGGTTTCTTCTGTATTATCTATTCTGTGATAAGATTGTTCCAAAACTTTTTGAATGTAATAGTAATAGAATAACATTCATCCAAATTCGAACTAAAAAACATCGTCATGAGATTCAAAATAGATTCAGTATAATAACGTGTCGAGTTAAAATTGAAGACTCTGTTATGATAATTTATATATGTGTACAAACTTACTGCATGTTTCAAGAGTTTATTAGAGAAAAAGTAAGTTGAAGTATATAACCTGTTCGAGTTGATATAAATTCTGAAACGTCCAATTTAAATGCAGGAAACATTACGATAAAAAGAAAACTACTCCGAATAATCGAGGACTGGATACTCGGGAGTGTACTGCATTCAAAACAATTTATTTTAAAGTTTCTTCTGTTAAAATTTGTTGCATTTTCCCTTAATTTGTTTAGTTTTGTAATTCTTTTTACTGATGTTGAGAAAAATAAAAAGGATTTGTCTTATTAAGACAAGATTTTGTACTGTAGTCTGTTTTTATAAAGAAATCAAGACTGAAAAAAGTTTAAATTTGATTCTTTCAATACGCTCTTCCGTTGACTTTAAATACAGTTGAAATGAAATGACAGGTCTAGATGACTTGAAGTGCCAATCAGACAGAAGTCAGTAATGAAACTAAATAAAAGATATTTACTTATCCCTTGTAACCTTCACTTTTATTGTTTTCATCTATCCTTATGTCATGTTTCTATTCAAGTCTAGAAACATTTGAAAATTTCGATGTTAGATTTTATTGTTCACTGAATAATCTTTTTTCAAAAGCTATGGATTTGCAATACTAATTTTAGTTATCATTTACACCTGCATCTCTGCTAATAATAAAACAGAATGTATTGCCGATCTATGGATTAGATAGTTTGATTTTTAGCTACCAAATGTGCTAAGAATTCATAATGGAGGACGATAGTATCAGCTTATTATTTGGATATTTTGCGTTGAAAATGTTCTCACAAACACAGAAAATATTCAATTTGAAGATGGGTTACTCGCATAATTACATATCTAATGACATTATAAATTAACATGACTTTAATGTCTACCACAGTTCATTGTTCGAATCTACTTATTAAAAGAAATGTGATTCACATCATTTACGGAAATTAGGAGGAAAAAAACAGCTGATATTCCCAACAAAAAAGCTGGTCACCATAAGCAGCTAATTTAAAATAAAACTCTTAAAAAAAGCCAAAATTTGGAAGTAGCCCATTTCAATCCATTTTTATCCTAATACTAACCTCATATCTTTCAAATTTGGAAGTCCAGATCACCATGTGTCAGGATTCAGTTTTGTAATGTAATTATGCTTCAGAAATAAGTGATTTTTCCACGATCAATTAGTATGTAGTTTTAAAATGGTAAAACAGATTTCAACATAACAATAAATACACTGCAATTGTCGTCCATTAACCTGAAATCCTCACCAATGCCGCAGCGTAAGGGACTTAGGGAAACTCCAATGGCTTCTGCTACTTCGACTCCTGTTTGACCCCCACTTCCCTCTAACCAGCCAACAATTCTCCAAGCTTCTGATTTGGTTAAATGACTTCGTTGAGACATCGCACTTACTGGATGCCGATTAATCTTTTCCGCTTCTTCTCACATTAAGTTGGAAGCCAAATCAAATTCGTTGTCATAAAAGCGTCGTCTTCGACGTCAAACAAAAAATTTGCGTACTGTGAAGTTTGAAAATAAGAAAATTTTGTTTTGTATTTGTGATTCTATTCTTCCATTTTATGCACACACAAAATTACTTCTACCGTTATTTTATACCAGTCTTACAATATCCTTTAATTTTTTTGAGTAGTAATTGTAATATTGTTTCCGGTGAGAATTGCAAAATAATTTTAAAGAAAAGTGAAATATATATCCATATCTATAGTGAAATACATATAATGCTTTTTATCATGAAATACTTCATCTCAGTTATATATCTGTTATCGGTGAATGCGAAGGTAATGGCAGTTGTTTTTATTTCAAGGAGAAATTTTTCATATACAGATGTTTATTTTTTTTATCACATGCCGTTAAAATTGCTCAATAATGATGAATCATTAACTACATTATCTGTTCAATCAAACGATAAAACAAATGTGATAAATTTTCATGATTTTGCCAAAAGTGTTGCAATGAATAGATCTACTTTTTGTGTCATTATTTGATAAATAATAATACAAAAAGAAATACAAGAATGCAAAAAGAAAAATACAAGCAAGAAATTCCACGTTTAATATAATTTTATCAGAAAGTGAAAACAGACGAAGGTTAAATTCTATCTTTCTCTGCTTAATCAGCACGTAGGAAAAAAGACAAAGAAAATTCTCAATTTTATGAATAATTAATTGCCCTTAGTGATCAGTTGGTCCACCAGGGATGTTAGCCATGTTTAATTTCAATTAAGTTTCTTATAAAAAATTTCATGTCCATACTTCATCAACAAATTATTTTTAAATATTGAAATGTGATGGATATTAAAACCGTTTTATATCAGTATGTTCGGTTTATTGTGTACATGAACCTTTGTAATGGAGGCTAGTCCCATGATATTATATAATTACTGAAAATGCAATTGCCTCGCTTATCTAACTTAATGCGAATGTAATTTTCATATTTATCTTGTAAACTACACAGATATGAAACAAAATTCTTTTTTAGCTTTCAATAAAGGAAGCAAATAATGCGATTAAATATTATTTAAATCAATTAAAACGTTTTGAATTTCTGAACAAATATGCAATTTATTTTTGGAAATTAGAGAATATATATGCATATACAGGGTGTCCCAAAAAGATTGAAACGCGCTTTAATTCTTTAACCGTTAGAGATAAGTAGGTGATGTAATTTGAAAAAATTTTTAAAAAAAGATAGGAAAGAAGATTACATTGAGAAAAAAATTCCACCTATGAATTTTTAAAAGTTACACTTTGTAAATTTTTATACAACCCCTCTATGCAAATTTGATCAATTAGAAAGTTTTTCCTTTCTATCCCAGAAGACCATTAAAAAAAAACTGCATAATTGTATCTTTAAAATTGAGTGAGTTATGCGTAATTGAAAATTGAACGCTGTTTTTAGTGACCATATACCAAAATGGAAATGTAAATTTGCAACAAATTATAAACACATAAATTTTTTTTATATTATTTACAAAACACATTTTTGCGTATTTACGGTAGATTCACGATACAGTTACAGAATTGTCTTTTGTTTTAATCTTACCAGGGGCAAGTAATTTTATGCCATGTATTCTAAATTTACATTAGAAATTGTATAAGATTTCGTTGAAAATCAACAAAAGCCATTTGATAGATTTTTATAGCAAAATTTATAAAAAAGAAAAATACTGTTAAATTAGTCTGGTAGAATTTTAATTGTTTTCAAATTCATCACATTTTTGTCAAACCGACATTCTAACAAATTAACTGCCAGACGATTTTTGCCTTTCATTTAACTGGAATTTAGCCACTTCTAATACATCTATATTAAAGGTTTTTTTTTTTTTAAGTTACATAAAGAAATGCAGACGATAATTTTTCAATTTACTTATTTAGTTCCAATATTATTTCTTTCCTGTACAATTCAACCAAGATTTCCTCATGCATATCAAAATAAAGTTTAGAAATCATTCAGCGATGTTGAGTTCCATATTGTCGAAGTAAAAATACTGTAACTAATTTTGCATTATGGTACTTTTAACAAATGATGAACTATTTGAGCTAGCAATGATTTATTCTATTTGCAAAAGAAATAATGCAGAAACTGCTCGGGAATTTGGACGGCGATATCCCTATTTGCCTGAAATTTCACGTACATTTGTTCATCGGATGATGAGAAGATTGAGAACTACCGGTTCATTTAATCCAAGACCTGGCCCTGGTAGAAATATCTTGTACAATGAAGACCAAGAAATTGATATTATTGCATAATTTTCTTCCAACCCATGATCAAGCATTCGAAAAGCAAGTGCAATTACATGATTACCTAGGACGTCAATCCATAGAATACTTGAAAAACACAATTGGCATCCATTTTGTATTCATGGACTTCAAGCACTCCATCCCTCTGATTTTAACCGACGTGTAGCATTCTCCAATTAGTTATTAATCCAACAGGACACAGATTCAAACTTTGTCAAGAACATTATGTGAACTGATGAATGTTTTTTTACGGAAAATGGACACATAAATGCACACAACGATCATTATTGGAATGATACAAAACCATCCAAGAAATACATCATCAGAGAAAGTTTTCTGTGTCCGTATGGTGCGGAATTTGGAACGGCAAACTGATTGGTGCAGTGTTTTATGAAGGAACACTTACAGCTATAAAATATTTGCAACTTATTTTAAAAGGCATAGTAACAGATACTTTGGAGACGACACCATTGTCATTAGTAAAAAAAATGTATTTTCAACAAGACGGAGCGCCTGCACACAAGGCTATAAATAACTCCACTATAACTCCACTCGATTTTTATTTTTGGGGTCGGTTTCGAACGCTAGTTTACTCGCCCCCTGAATGTAACTGACCTTAAACAAAAGATAATTAATGCATGCAATAATATTACAGGAGGAGAACTCCAAAATATTTACAGGGGCATTATTAGAAGAGCCCAATTATGTATTGGTGTTGATGGAAAACATTTTGAGAATGCTTTATGATTCGTGTGTTTTTAAATGTATTTTAGTTTTATTTATTATTATTATTTTTTTTATGTTACACTTCTTACAATCTTATGTTGTCAAAACTGTTTAACTCCAACAATAAGGACTTTATTTAAATGCCATTTTGGATTTCTTTTACACTTATTATCTTTTTTTGATCGAAGAATTTCTATTATCAATTTGGATATGGTCCCTATTTCTACCGACGAAAAAGTCTTTCAAGTGGTATGGAGAAGTGACATAAGTCAATTTTTTTTCTGTGTTATTATTCAAAAAGTTTTAAAGATATAGTTATGCAGTTTTTTTTAATGGTCTTTTGGGATGGAAAGGAAAAACTTTCTAATTGACCAAATTTGCATAAAGGGGTTGTATAAAAATTTACAAAGTGTAACTGTTTAAAATTCATAGGTGGATTTTTTTTCTTAATGTAATCTTCTCTCCTATCTTAATTTGAAATTTTTTTCAAATTACATCACCTACTTATCTCTAACGGTTAAAGAATTAAAGCGTGTTTCAATCTTTTTGGGACACCCTGTATATATATATATATTGAGATTTCTAAAATTCAGAAAAATGTAGCACAACTATCAAGTTATCATAAAGGTGCAATTATATTTTATGCATATGTTTAGTTTATTGTATTCATAAACTTTTATAATGGAGATAAGTTCCGTAACATCACAATCGCTTTTAAAAGTACAATTCCGGTTCCTTTTTCTTCTAGTTTTAGTGGTACTATTTTTTTTTTTTTTTTGGTATTATAAACTACCAGATATTAAATATAATTATTCTTTAGTTTTTAATAAACGGAAAGAATTACGCTATTAAATATTTTATAAAACAAAGAAAACCTTTTGAATTACAGAACAATTGATTTATTTTTTAAAATTAGGGATTTAGGAAAATTTAGCACAATTATTAAATTGGCATTATTAAAAATTAGTTTTTGAAATTTTGAAATTGCGAACAAGTTGTATTTATGCAACAATATATTCCTCACAAAGATTTTTTTTAAATCTATTAATTATATTTTGCAATCTTATTTTTAAAAAGTGCAAAATTTTAACACTTTTTTAATGCGTCTTATGTGTCATTGCAACTCAAAATGTACATTCTAACCTCAAGAGGTGTATTAAAATGGGCACATCCACGAATATGAAACAGTAAGAATAGAAAAACTGTAAAAATTAGTTTTTAAAAGACTCGATTAAGGATTATCAAATGTTTTATTATAAGGAATAGTGATATACTTTATATGTTCTCAAAAAAACTTATAGTCGATATATTTCTCAAAAATTTTCAATGAATCTCAGTATTTTTTTTTTTTTTTTTTTTTTTGAAAATTTAAGAGAAACTTTTTAAATAGAATTCTAAAAAAGAAGAAAAAAAGATTTCTTTATTTAAACTTTCTACATGAAAGCTAGCGTAAGAATGAATTCAATAAACACATTTAAACGAAATCACTTAGACGAAATAATATAATATAATACAAAATTTAAATAATATAATACATAATATAAATAATATAATGCATACATAAATAATATAATACATAACCATGACAAGTACATCTTATGTTTTGGCTGAATACTTGGAGAATATTTAAAAGAAATGTGAATAAAATATGCACCTTATTAGTTTGCGTAATAAATCAGAAAGCAGATTATTTTTCAAATAATTTCCGGTATATCTGAAATTTTTTTCGTATTAACTCAATTTGTGCCCTTTACTCTATACCAGAACAGAAGCATAAGAAAATGTGGAAATTAGAGTTGGTCAAAAAGTATCCATTGCAAAAATATTACATTTCTACAGCTTAAAGTAAACCAAAACTGTTTTAGTTCAAGGAAAAATAGACAATCGGGCCACTAAAATTTGTCCAACAGAAGAAATAATTATTGTATGTTTCTAAGAAAAATATAACGTAAAATTAAAATTCTAGACTATGAACAGAATCCTATGAGCATAGCTGATTGAGTAATAGGAAATATTTCAAAAAATTAACTAAAGTTAGTTTTGGAAAATATATCTTCGAAATAAATCGTCTGAAGTTTTATTTTTGAAAAAGTTATCATCGAAATAAATCCTATTCAATTGTATTTTTGGAAAATATATTTTCAAAATAAATTACGTAGAATTTTGTTTTTGGAAGATATATTTTCGACTTAAGTCATGACGAATTTTGTTTTGGAAAATACATCTTCGATATAAATCATATGAAGTTTTAATACTTACTATGATCGGGTTTGCAATTTTCCTTCCTTCCTTTAATCGAAGTAGCAATCACATGCATGGAATAAAATGAACTACTCGCAAATCCTAAATCATTTGTTTAAGACTGTATTATCAAAACTTTTTGAAACTGTGAAATGTGTTATTTATTAAAATCTTATCAATTATTGGTTAAATGATATCATTGACCTTCTGATAATCTAGAAAAGGAAAAAAAAATCTCTTTTTAAAAACAAAACAGAGGTAAGAATTTCAAATTCATTTTGCGATTTACGTAATTTTAATCAGTATGGCAAACGACATTGTGTTAACCAGACAGTTTTAGATAAAAAATTGATATGAATGACGTTAAAAAATATATTCTGAAGAGAAAAAAAGCGTGTGTAACAATTATGTCGTCTGATGATAACTAATAATATTTCTCAACTTGATTAAAGGGTTACTGTTTGTACAAAGGACAATGATGTACAAATATCTGAAAAAAACGTGATTTTTATGAACAAAGGAGAAAGTGAACACATAGCTAATATATTTGTTACACGCTGCATTTCAGATCAGATTTTTGAGATTATAATTCTTGTGGAAGCAACTGATATATGTGATAATATGATTATCTCAACATTACCATCCTTATTGTCAATATGTATTAAATATAAACAGAAATTTAATCGTAATAAGGCTTTTCACATTTTCTTGATTCATTAAAAATATTTCTAATAAAAAATTTAAAACTTTTTTATTTCAAAATATTATTGTTTTAATTTTTATCCTTTTAAAATTATTATTACTATCTACGAGAAAATTTAACAGTTCATTTTTAATAAATTATAGTTAAAGAGCTTGTTATAAACAAACAATATAAATTTTAAAGAATGAACAGAAATAATGAAGCCAGGAATGTGCACGACTTTAGAAGTCGTTTAGAAGAAGTTAGAAGTCAAGATAATCACATTCTCAGTATATTTTAAAACTGTAACTGCAATTTAAGGGCATTAGTTTCAATCCCATTATGATTTAAACGAATTGAACACTTGTAAAGGGAGTTCTTATATTAGAGAATTATTTTTGAATTATTATTATCAATTTGACATAATACGAACACAATTTTAAATTTTTAGAGAACTGTTTTAAAATAATTTGTTTAATTTAAAAATGAATAAAATACCATGCATAAAGGATTGATAAAGCATAACTTTCTGTTTATGATTTCCTTAACAGAATATTTGCAAGCATCAAATTGTAATAAATATTAACTCGTTATTTACAGAATTATTTTACCATCTATTATTCAAATTTGTTTTTGAACCATTAGTTAGGTTTTTGAGAGCATTAAGCCCTGGAAAAAGAAAAACAAACGTTTTTTATTCATTTAAATAATTATCAACCACATTTACTTTAAAGTACCATCTGTAAATAAAGGGTTAAAACTGTACCAGTTATGTGCATTAAGTATACAAATATTTCTAATACTCTAGAGTTTTACAACGTTAAGTACCACAGTGGACGACGCATGTAGTGATAACTTTGGTCTAATTCAAAGCGATTGCTACAACTGAATGATCAGTATAATAATGCCTTTGAAATAATACGATTCCGCACGTATATGTTACCGTGAAAGTCCGAAATCTGGAGAATGTCGACATTCGCTGGTGAATGTCAACATTCACGTAGTCGCTTGGTGTATGTCCGAAATATTTGCTAGATATCCTCATTTCTCACTTACACCGGCAAATGTCGACATCCACAATGCACTAATGGTGAATCTTGAACATGCGTTTCATCTCTCCGTATCCGGAGAGGAGAAATGCAGATTTGCAATTTCGCCTCTCTGTTGACCTTGTGTTCCAGCAAAACACAACGTGCTCTAGGCCGCACCTCTTTGTTGACGTTGCCTTCTGTTATCTCCTTTTCGAGCTCTTTAATCATCTTTTCAAATTCCACCAAAGCTTGTCTGTGATTGTCGACATATACCGGCGATGGTCCGAAAGTGCAAGAAATGTAATCAATTGTACGGTCTTTCACCAACGTTTTTGGTATGTGTTGACATTCACCAGCGAATGTCGACATTCTCCAATTTCGGTCTCTCACAGTAACATATATAAGAGCAGATGAAAAAGCATAATATACAGTATCAGTTGTATCATCATTACAGTGTAGAAGATTGAAAAATATTCATATATATTTAATTTTTTTTTAAATTCGTAAAACTTTATAGAGAATATTGAGTAATCACACATTCGTTCAATAAACTGTTGCATATGAATAATGTTCAGCAAAAAGATTCAGCTCCTGTATTTGACTGATATTTTTAAAGTTCGAAAGGTTTGAATAGTTTGATGATCTGGTGGTGGTTTCTTATAGTATGTCTTTGTCTCATGCGGCATGCCGTCTCCCTTCAATTTATTCCAATCTGACGTTTTATTCTTTTCGAAATTTGTACTATTTCTTATATGAAATATGGAGAATATGATAAGAGATTTCGTCTAGCTGAAAATGTTTTTTACAGTGGCAAAAATAAGTCAAAAACATTTTCAGCTAGACGAATGATATTCGGTATACGGAAGCAAAACCAAATTTATAGGTGTCTATCAAATTTTTAGCAAAATCTATTCGGTAGAAGTCTCTTTATTCGGATGTTCGAATATAAGTTAGCAAGATAACTGCAAAATGAAGAGAACTGGATGGTTAAACTTCAACATGAAGAATTAAACATCCCTTGAATAAATGTCACCTCATCCATCATTTTAAGCCAAATTTCAATTTTTGCAGAAGTTTTTATTTTTTTAGCATTGTTATTTCAAATCCAAGCTTTTTTTCACACTTTTTTACATTCTTGCATTGAAATAGTCCAGAAATTCGAAGTCGGGCTTTTTACGAGTCACGACGCATGAGATCTACCCGAGTTCTAAAAACACATTTTGGGGAAATGTCTGTCTGTCTAATTGCAACAGACTCCAAATCGCTTTGATTTAGAAGGAGGAAATTTGGAAAACAGTTATTATAGCAAATGCGTCAATTTCTGTCAAATTTTGATCATAATCCACCCAAAAGAAGTTTGTCTGTCTGACTGCTTGATTATAGTTTAATAAAATAAAATTCAAAACAAAGAAAACATAGTAGATAAAATCCGACACATATTATTAACAAGAATATAGATACCTTTCAAATTTTGAGCCAAATCTAAAAAGAGATTGATCGTCAGTCGGTCTGTACTTTCAGAAACATGCGAATGCGATAATTTAAAAGCTAAATTAAATATATCAAATTTTGTAGAAAAAAGTATTTGGTATTTAAAAAATTTGTAACATTTTAATAAAGGTCAAGGGAGGATAAATACCGTTTTAGCGAATATTTTCCAGTTATTTCCAAATTGTTGAAAGTAACAATACAAACAAATCAGATAATAAACGAAATTAATTGATTTTTAAGAATTTTTTTTAAGTCTACTTTAAAACTATAAAAGTCACAAGCCGTTTAAATACTAATATCCGTATTTGTAGAATCTGAAATATAGAAATTGAATGAATATTTTCTCAAATTTATTTAAAGCATTGCAATATATTTGTCTTCTGTTCTGTTATACGCAGTTACTGATCATTCAAGCTCATAATAATGCTCACATTTACATAATCCTTTGAATAAAATTATTATTATCTTATTTTAAAATTCAAATTAGCACCTCCATAATCATTTTGAAATGCATATTTCAGCACATTTCCGAAATTATTCAATCTTTTTTTTTCTGTTTAAGTCCACTAGCAACCTATTTCATGCAAGAGTGAAATGCAATGATCTGATTGGCACTTTCTAATTTCTTCACGTCGCTATGATGTTCTTTCAGGTGTACCAGAAACGAATCACGGCCAGGATCTATAACTGAATTTTAATATTTATTTGAATATAAAGAATTTATTAGCTTTCATCCCTGTTCTTCCTTACAGAAATCTGCAATCTGGAAATGATAAAAATGTTTTAATTTCTTATTGATTTTAATTTATGAAACTGCAGCTTTATATACGATATCATTGAACGTTTTTATTAATTCTTTACAGTTCTTTTAAACTTTTAAAAGATTTTTAAATTTTTACTTACTTATTAGTTTTCTAAATTCCACTCCTGTATTATAATAAAGTGTTCCATCGCTTTAATTCTGTACCATAGTAAACATTTCTGATTATAACAGTAATTGTAAAATAATCGAATTATCACGAAGAAAGGATAATATCAATGATAATCGATTCTTTTCAATGTATTGATAACAGAACCTAGCTTGACCAGACACTTAATCCTAATCTTTCATCTAATATCTTGCGATGTTTTTTTGCTTTAGATGATTCACAGGGCAGAAGATCTATGTAAAAATAAAAAAAATTGTTATTCATCCGAACATTTAATAATTAGTTACATAAAATATAATTGTAGCACTCTCTTTTCCCCCTACACTATGATTCACTCATTACACGCCGCCCTCTGGCGAGTGCTTAGAGAGACAGTCAGTTAAGAGTCTGTTATCGTTATGTGTTGACGTGTTTTTTTGTCCCCTCTCTGTTTGTGCTTGTGTTTAACGTAACCGTATATGTTTTAATAATAAATTAATGTTACACAAGAAGGCTTATCTTAATTAGGACCCACCAACCACCGATCACATAATTATTTACTCCATTTAAACTATTTTATTACGAGGTATTTATTGCTAAACATTAACAGATTAGCTTTGGGGACATGATTAGAATCATATCTTGTACATTTTAAGCTATGTTTGCCTTAAATAAAACTGTTTTATTTAATTAATAATTGTTTTATTTATTTAATTTACAGATAATGTAAAACATCATAGAAAGCTTTGCCTTGCATTTATTGTTTTAGAAAATATTATGTTTCGTATTTATTGCCTTTAATACACACTCGCGATGAAAATCACACTTTTCTAGGTTTATAGTAATATTTAACTTATTTTTTTTAATTTGAGGTTTTATCATTGATAAAAGTAAATTTTTTCCCATGCATGCGTAGCATGCTTATGAAGCTTAAATTTTATTTTTATTTTGAGCAAAATATTATAAAATTATTTTTAAAAAAATTCATTAAGAATTGAGAAATTTAATATGCAGATTAAAACATTGAATCATTCAAAAACTTTTTTTGAAATTCAGTATGATGCAAAAGTCAATTCTATACTTTAATATATGTGGAAGTTACAGCGGGAAAACGCTTAAATTTTGCTTAATTTTTTATTAATGAAAATTCTAGCTGAAAATTCGACCCAAGATGCACTTTTAGGATGTCTATGATAAGTGCTAAATTCGGTAGCTGCAAGTCAAATGGTCTGGTCTGTAGAGCGCGCCCTAACATAACACACATTCATCTTTATTATAAGCACAGACAATCGTTGAAAAATTAGCAATAAGAGTTTTATTATATCCTAGTCGATTGTTATCTCTGTCTTGCTGCAGCACCATCATGCAGGATATTAGTAGATATTGGGGTGGAATTCACTGCTCTGGCCTTCTCGGCATGCTCGTTTCCCTCAATGCCCATGTCTGTTGGGATCCATTGCCAGGTGTACGACTTCTTCATTGCCCCGATAGTGAACAAAAGAGCGTTAATATTCTGGGAAAGGGTTCTTTTTTCTTCTTCAGATTCTTCGTCATTTTCAATAGTCAGAGCATGACTTCAATGTGTGTGGCTTCAGTTGTCCCAATGATTCGTTTATGTTTACGATGCATTTTGCAATGGAAAATTTCTTCCAGCAATCGATAACATTCATATCAGGATTACATTCCATATTATCCAATATGATTTTGAAGGTTCATTTAATGTAATAGAGCTTAAAGGCCTGGATTATTTCTTGGTCCATAGGTTGGAGCAAAGCCGTCGTGATGGGAGGTAAAAATGTGAGTTTTATATTTGGATGCATAGTTTCACGTTCGCTAGGATGACCTGGTGCATTGTCCAAAACTAGAAGTGCTTTAAAGTCTAAATTCTGTTTTTAAAAAATAAGTTTCAACTTCAGAAACCAAACAATTCCAGAACCAGTCACAAAAAATAGCGCTTGTAACCTACACTTTCTTATTAGCATGCCGAAACACTGGCAAGTCAAATAAAGAAACCGCGAATAAAAAAATTTTTAGCCGCGAATATAGAAATTGGGTCGCATTTTTTTCATCCGAGAATAGTGAAACCGCCAATAAGGAGCGCGTATAAGGAGCTTTTACTGTATGAGATGATCATGATCCCATCTGAAGGAATCTACGTTGCCTGCCTAAAGCACATGGTCAAAGCTTTTATTTCTATTAGGTTGTTCGGAAAGTAATTTCGTTTTTTCCTGACAAAGGATT
>JAPMOQ010067555.1:0-14902 GCA_026543055.1 Argiope trifasciata | reverse complement strand
CCGGAATTGCTTCAAGGCTAATGTATATGTGATTTAATTAAAAATTAGAGAACGCATTATTCATGGCGAACCAGCTGGTCGCCAAAGGCGGCTAGTAAGTAATAATCAAAATAAATTGTCGAAATTGTTTTTCCATCCAATATCTAGTATGCTTTCGCGATTAAAACGTTTTGAGTGTAATGTAATGCAGAAGGGAATTCGATTGGTAGTATGAGCTTCCTCTTTACAATTAGTTAGATCTAAGATCGGTTGAGGTATCAAATTTTGAGCCAAATACAACAAGGGATTGGCCATTTGCCAGTCTGTACCCTCATAAGTATGTAAACACGAGAACGGAAAAACCCAAATTTACCAAATATCATATGTGATTGCAATTGGAGTTTTGTATTAAATTTTGATTTCAATCGATTGGAGGGAGATAAAAGCTCCTGAAACACAAATTCGATTTTCAGATACTAATGTTACTGATTCCACCGGGTTAGCTTGTATTGCGTATATGGTGTGAGAACACAATCAGCAGGACTCGGTAGAAAACAGCGATGACTTTTATTTAAACATGAACTCACTTGTAGAAAGATGATGAATAAGCAGACGGCACATATTTACATCCGAGACAAACCCAGGACAGCACATTACAGCAAACAGTGGCCCACGAGTAGTAATCGACCGCACCAATCAAAGTGGCCGGACAGAATTCAGCAGGAGAGGTGATCCTGAGATCTTCTCTCTACAGTCTCTCCAGACGGCTGAACTTCCCACTGTTCCTCTCTTTAGCCGTATCACTACCACACGACTGCCTATTCCACACACAACAGGACTTGTTTCTCCTGACTGATATCTCGGTTTGATTGCTACTGTTTTACCGACTTGATTTTTCATATACTTTAAATATTTTAACTTCTCGCTTGATGCCATTTCAAACCATATGATTGGTGTAGTATAGCCTACTTTTGGCTCTTCTGGCCTTAAAATTAAATTAACCAACCAATCACACACAACTTGATGCTGATTCTGTAATAGTCAGTAGGACTCGGCAAACAGCTTGATTCAGCTATAGCTTGAAGCTACACACAACGTCGGCACTCCACCGTTACTTCGCTATTCTCTCTCGACGGCTCATTACTAGTCTACGACTCCGCTTCTGGTTCAATACAGCGTGAGACTACCGTCCTTTTATAGTTCATGGGAGGTGGTGTGAAAAAGTTCTGGGCATATCTAAGTTCCCGTTGGATGGAACGTTAAAATTATCAAAACGTATAGCATTATTTATTTTGTCACCAAATTCTTCGCCAGGTTTGTCGCAAAGCTCTGAGATTACAGGCGTGGCATCCACTCAGCACGCAACTAGGTTGATCACAAAACTGTCTTTCTTACGATGACACAAATCGTTCTGGGAAGCAAAATTATAGGTTTATAACGCTATTAACAACAATTAATCGCCAAAAAAAAAACAACTCGTTAAGGATAACCTGATAGTAAAAATGCTTAATTCTCGCCAAAAGTTGGTATTTCATAAATACAATACGCCAAGGCGGAGAACGCATACTATGGATTCTCTGCTTTGTCCGGCTTCGGAATCGGAGGGTTGCTGGTTCGAGACTCGATTCCACTGAAGAATTGTTGTGTAATGAGTCACTTGCATGTTAAATTTGTCAGGCCAAAAGTCCTCCCGCTAGTGTGGTGTGGAGAGGGGGGTGCCAGCTCGGATGTCGCCCTCGTCATCCGACCGTGGTTCAGAATTACGAGTTCTGTCCCAAAATAGCCCTAGTGTTACTTTAAAACGGGACGTTATAAAAACTAAACTAAACTAAACTCTCTGTTTTGTACAGGGTAGGCATTTTTTTTACGGTGGTTAGGAGATAACTTCTTCATTATAGGCTATGTGAGAAAGTTTTGAGGCAATCACTTCCACTAATTTGGTTCAAGAATGCATAAAAACGTGGATATTCTTTAAAATCTGGATGTTCAACTGTTTTACAACTATAAAATATTTCCACTCTTATTTCCGAGGTGACGAGTAAATAAATGTGGACATCTGCTTGAAGAAACATCGAATCGCGTTTGACATCTACAGTGTGCGCGACCAAAAAGGAATCCAAATAAATCGTCTGCTTCCTGAGCGTAATCTTTAGAACACTGCTGCCGGATATTAAAAGCTGTAACTTAAACGAGTTCTTTTAAAGAAATTTCCAGTACTTAGTTGTCTTTGACAACTTTTGTAAACAACAATCTGAAGCCGCATCTATGAATAATATTAAGTTTACTTTAGCATATAAATGTTAGTTTATAACAATAATAAAGTTGTCATGCCAGAGAATGTTTTTCATGGCATTGGCATTAAGTAGCTACCAAATATTAATTTTGCCATTAATTTAGTATTTTTACTGAATCTTCCGTGCCATACTTGGCGAGCTATTTGGCGATTAATCTCTGGCATGTGTTAATAGCATCCAAAAATCGATTTTGAGTTTTATACATGTTTTTCTCAACCGATTTTAACAAATATTTGACACAAAACTGATATTGTAGTCACAAAATACCATGTCAAATGCGGTTTATTTAAGTCATTGGGTTTTTGAATTACATTTACATTTTTTGAAAATGCAGATCGCAGACAGTCAGCACTCAGTCTACTCTGTAGATGTTAAATTTTTGCACCGTATTTTATCTGTCCGGCTCTTTTTGTTTTGTAGTTCTCATGTTAACTTATATTCAAACAACCGGTCAGATGAAATTTCTTTGAATAAATCATGTTCAAAATTCGATTGAATTCAACAAATTTTGTGTAAAGACTGGATACCGAATTTCATCCGTCTAAATCAAAGTTCCGACTTGCTGGTGTATGAATGAATTCGACCACCCCCTAAAAAGGGTTGTGTCGTGTGTGTGAGCTAGAAGTCAGACTTCTGCCTTCTGGGTTCTCAGGGGTCTTTACCTTCAGAAGCTACTGCACCCCCTTTCCGTGCAAAACACGGACACGACAACAAATCAAAGTTAATTCTTGAGTTATATCAGTTTCAGACAGACGAATGACCGTTTTTCGAAAAATATTTTTTTATTTATAAACTTGAGTGGTCTAAAACATGAAAATTTGTCAAAATCTCGTGGTGTTTTATTTTTTTTTAATGTATGCTATACTTTCTCAATATTATGTATGCGAGGAAGTATTAAAAAAATCAAATATTTTCTTTTTGGCTTCTTTATGTAATTCAGAAGTATAACGTATTTTATATTTAGCATCTTTTTACGGTTAAGATTTGGGGATGCCACTCGCACGGGTCTAAATTTTTACATTTATTTTGCGTCCTAAACAAGAAAGTTAAGTGCTTTTATGCTCCACAGAATCTTTTAATTTAATATGCCTTTGTCATTTATTAGATTTGTTCATCACTGAAATTAAATTATGCTTAAGTCTGCATTCACTTTGAAATATTTTGAAATTAAATTGAAAAATAAAATGCCTTTAGCGGGACTTGTGATCCTTATTGGGATTACAAGTCACTTGTGCGCTACATGTTTTCTTAGGTTTTGAATACGGTGAAATTTTCTAATGTGTTGAATAAGAATTAAGTAAATTAAATTTATAACTACTCCTGTTCACACATTTTCACAGCTATTAAATTCATTAGTTTTACGCTTCAAAACTTAAAAATACATATCATCATGTGTGTTTTTTTCTTTTGTTGTCATAAATTCTTAGTCCTCGATTGTTTTGAATCTAACTAATGTGGTGAATAACTGTGAAATTACAAAAACTAATTCACTAACAAAGAAATTGTTTCCGAATTTTTAAATCTTTTTTCTAGTAGTAGAGAGCTGTACTTTACCATTACACAGGCACAACGAAAAAATCGCAAAAACAAAAAAAAAAGTTACATCTTTAGTCGGGAAAAGAGGAAAATCGCCAAAAAAGTCGCCTAAAAATGCAAAATCACGCCAAATTTTACTCTTAAATTCGTCAAATTCACGTTGTTCACTTCGCAATTTTGTTCGCTTTTTGTTCACATTGGTGATTTTTCATTTGCCGTTGGCTTCGCTTGACTAATTGACTCGCGTTTGGATCAAATTGGCGACTTCTTGCACCCGTCCAGTTAACTGTTCAGATACTGCCCTTGTTCCAGTTAACAGGTTTTTGATACCATTGGTCGTTCGTACTATACTGGAGACTTAATCTTACCATGATGAGAACATACATTTACCTATCGACTTGCTTACGATTCAAAATTCGACATCCCATAATGATAACATTCTTTGTTAATCGGGAATATAAAAATCTTCTTGATTCTTATATTCCAATATCTAAATATTAAATCATTTTTTTTTTCACATTTTGCAGCCAACTTAGCGGCTTCACTATCAGCTTTTCTTTTTAAATTGCCAGATTCCCACTCTGTCTTTCGTCGCATTTTTTCTTCATCTAATATCACGGACGTCCCATTACTGTTTAAAAAAACAATATAATGCTATCACGAATATTGCTTTATTCAGAGTATTGCTAACCAACAGTCGAAAAATTTCAGTTCCTTCTTGAATATAAACAGTGAGGGATATAGCGGCAAAGATTGTTATCCCATAGGAGCCCAAAGTTACAGTTAATGAATGTAAAAATGCTTGAGTCTAAAGTAAGACAAAAAAGATGTTCAGCAGTTCGATGTTGAGTTTTTTCTAGAGTGCTTTTCAGTAGATTGTATATTTTGAACATTTTGACAAAATGTGGAAAATGTTGCTGTCTTCGCTACATATGATGCACAAAAGGTTGTCTGAGAGATTGAATCTGTGAAGAAGACATGGAGTAATGATCATTTTACAAATCACCTGTGGAATAAGTTTTTCTTGAATCCTACTTTTTGTCCAGTTAGTGATTGTGCTTATGTCTGGGAAATTCCTGATCAAAGCTAGATATTTGCTCCCGTGATAATTATTTGAAACGATTTCGATAGAGATCTCTCTCAGATTAGAGATCGTATCCTTCGGGGAGATCCATTATATGCATGGCGTATATTCCTTGACTGCTTTTGTAAGAGCTTCTGCGTTTTTGTTCCTTGTGGTACCAGAGTGGCCAAATACCCATAACAGAAAGATTTTTTGGTTCAAATTTTTCCTTGTGTAAATTTTACAGGCTAACCGTTCAATAATTTTTGGCAAATGGAAATTAGTTTGTAAGTGCAATCAAAGCAGAATAACCGTCCGAAAGAATTTGTATATCATTATTTGGAACTGTCTCTTCGTCCGGAATTTGGCAGATTGTTAGAACTTCAGCTGTAAAAATGGAGTTTTCGGCATGAATGCGTTAAGTAAAATTTTGAAAACAAGAAATACCAGCAATTGAGGTGAATAACTGTGATTTTGAGCCATCAGTGGCTATGATGAGATGATTCGGAAATGTGTTTTGAATACTTTCAGTGAAGTTTGCTGTGATGACAGAAGCTTGGGAATTCTTTGTTTTGAAAACTGAAGTCATTCAGAACGATTTCACAAAGATCGGGGTTAGAATGTGAAAAAATTGATATATTTATTAGATGTTTCGGAGAACAATAAAGGCTCTGAATCGAAGCTTTGAGCATTTCTTCATCCTTTTCAGTCAATAGGGCATTTAGTTTATGAGAATTTTTGGTTAAAGATGAAAATGGAAAAATAACTATTTGTTTGATGAAAAACTGGATAGCAAGGCGTTTAATTTTTTCTTAAAGAGTTTTTTGTCCTGAAAGTTGGGGGTTCAGGTGGAGACGTCAAGAGTTATTTACAAAATGATTGTAACAGGCTTTTACAAATAAGCGGATCTGATTAAGAATTGTTTAATATTAAATGTGATTATATTAATAAATTGGAGGATGGGCGGGGATCTCTAGAGCTATTCCGTTACTTATAAAAAGAAAACAAATCGAAAAGTTATTCATTTAGTATTGTCACAAATGATGCGCCTAAAAGAAGAATTAACAAAAAATATTGTATTAAACCCAATTCCTATTTATTTGGTGTTACTTAAAGCTTTACTTTTTCTTTTTTGTTACCATTTCACAGTCAAGTGCAATTTAAATAGTTACTATAACGCAATAAAAATTTTCATTAAATATTTCAAACAATACTGGCAAAACAAACTCAAAATGTCTGATATCAGGCGGTTCGCTATCTATCAATCATAAAGCGAATGAAAAAAAAATAATAAATATTTACACATTTTTTTTTATTTCATTGTTAGCTATGCAAACGATTTTCACGCGATTGCTAATCTGTGCGTATACTATATTTCTTTTCTTCGACTTTTAACTGCAAAAAAAAAAAAAAAAAAACGAGAGAGGGAGAGAAAATGGAAATAAAAAAAATTGGCAGGGAGAAAATTCCTTGAATCAACAGTTTTTTCACTTCACTAGAAATATCGGGCATTATTTAAAACTTTTATTCAGAAAATCAGATAAATTTACCATAACAGAAAGAATCAAAATACTGATTTATGAATAGTTCATGAATACAAACTCTACTCTTAATAAGATACAATTTATACCGCTGATTCAGAGAATGAGATGAATTGTTACTGGCAGAACGGCTCAACAGAATGGATTACGTTATGAGAATGATCGATCTGAGAACCTAAATTTTTTAGTATCCGGAAAATACAAAGTGATTGTAACTGGCTTTGACGAGTAGGTGGGTGTGACCTAAGAGTTGTTTAATATTGGAGGAGGCAATTTTGATAAATTGAGGGATGGGCGTAGATCAATCACCTAATGTACTAGTTTGCAGTATATTTAGTAGAGTATATATTACCTATCTTTCATATACATGGTGATCAGCGAATAAGCCATGATTTCAAAATTAAATATCTCTACAAAAAAAGATCGATAGAATTATGCAGTAAACTGTAAAAATAGTGTACAAAAGTTAGAAAATTTAATTACAAAAATCGTTAACAGATGGCGCTCTGCGCTGAAAACTTTTCCTCTGAAAAGAGTCTTAGAAAACAGTAAAGTAATGCGGTCTTTGCAATCAAAATACAATTTTTTCAAAATGTTCACCGTTCGAAACAATGAAATTTGACATCACGTCTTGCAAAGTCTCAACTGAAATGGAATCACATATGACACCAATCAACGATTCAAACTCATCTAGAGTTGCGGGATTGTTTCTATAGACAGTGTCTTTCAATGCTCCTCACAGAAAGAAATCACAAGGAGTCAGATCAGGAGTCATTTTTCATTTTTGAAGTCACACTGAAAGCACCTATGGGTATTGAGATTAGAGCACCATCTGTTAACGATTTTCGTAACTAAATTTTCTAAACTTTTGTACAGCATTTTTACAGTTTTGCTAATAAACGTACAGTTTACCTCACAATTCTATCGATCTTTGTTGTAGAGATATTTAATTTTGAAATCAGGGCTTATTCGCTGACCACCCTGTATCATATAATGATTGCCAGTATCTAGATTGTATGTGGAAAAAAACTCATATACAAAATTGTCCAAAACGCTCTAGAGAATGGATCGTTAGACCTAGAATTACTGACCTATCATCACGAGAAAAACCCTGAACATGGTTGCCATTGGAAGACGAATCTAAGTGAGAAGGGGAGTAGGCATTAAAACAGACCATAAAATTTGGCTAACTAAACGCTCTTCATTAGACGAGAAGTTTGGTTTAGTTTAGTTATATTAACGTCCCGTTTTAAAGCAACACAAGGGCTATTTGGGACGGACCTCGTCATTTTTAACCAAGATGAGATGACGAGGACGACACCTGAAGTGGCACCCCCTTCTCCACACCACACCACACCAGCGGGAGGACGTTTGGCCTGACAGATTTAACGTGCAAGAGACCCCTCAATTGACGGTTCTTCGGTGGAATCGAGTCTCGAACCTGAAACCCTTCGGTTCCGAAGCCGAGGCCTTATCAACAGGCACCGTGGCCCTCATTACACGAGAAATAAATTTCGCTTGTGATGATGCTGATATCCGGTTTCTAACAGGTTCTTTTGACGCCAAATGAAATACAGCCATTTTCTTCACCTCCAAAATATGCTAGAATATCTCGTTTCTAAGCCAACTGATTCCTCCTTTTAAGGCCTTATCACACGGCGAAATATCGTCCGCACTTTTCGTCAACAATTTTCTGTTTTTACTTTCAAGACCCGGTCAAGCAAGTTTCTCGTAATCGACAACTTTTTTTTTACCAACTTGAAATTGCCGACGATAGTGACGGAAATATTGTCTGCAAACGAAATTCAATCAATCATGTGAAACTAAAGAAACGTCACTTTCGTTGTCATTTGCTGACGAAAAGTGCGGACGATATTTTACCATGTGATAAGGCCTTTAGGGTTACTAGGCTTTTATCTCTTGATGTTAGGTCAGTCAGTATTTAGTTTGACACGTAGCTATTTCTTGATTAATAAAAGCATACCAAGAAAGGGATTTTGAAATTTTTTAATTTAAAAAATTAATACAATTTGTTAATGTTTTTCCTTAATAAATGCTGAATATATTATTGCATAAAAACATTTGTACAGATATATAAAAAAAATTTTTTTTTACTGTAATACAGTACCACATTAGTTTTATATCAGTACAATTTTTCATTTTCTCGTATATGAAGTATAGAGAAAATACTGGAATCTTCAAAAAATCCGAAATCAAGGTTTTGACTGATCTTTTCGGTTCAGATCGCCCAGAGAATAAAAAACACATTTTTAGCATTATCTATCTACACGATAGTTTAAAAAAGCCTTGAGCTAGACACCTGAATTTTGATGTATGGAATTACAAGCACATTTGTAAATTTTTATTCACTTTTGAAAAAAATTCAATGGCTGAAAATCTATCTGTTTAGTTTTTCAAATACATGGGAATTCGATGACTGTAAAAGGCTGAGAACTTGGTTGATAAAATTCAGTGCGCAGATTTTAGCATCTAAAATGCAAATACCTATCAAATTTTGGGCCAAATCATTCAAATAGTTGATCGTCTGTCAGTTTGTATTTTCGCATGCATGTAAATGCAATGATTTATAAATGCAAACAGTTAAATCAATCAAATACAATATGTATCTTAGTTGTAGTTTCATATTAAAATTTGATGTCAGTCGATCGTGAAAATGCGTCGAAAATATGTATTTCCGCGATAAAGTAAAATACTGGATTCACGCTACAGATCTATATTTTGTATTTATTGTTCAGCAATATCATGCAAATTATTCGCTACCTTACTCAAAATAGACAATTTTATGAAGATGATAGGATATACGATATTTATATGCGCGGTAATTTCGAGGAGACTGTTATTGCCAGTATTCTTTATATTTGATTTTTTTTTTTTAAGATACTATTACGAATTTGTGATGCGTGTACTTTCCTGCTCAGTTAGCATCATAGTAAGGGAAATAATTTTACAGATATTTTTTAATAAATGCCAAATCTAAGTAATTCAAAAAACTATACTAATTAGTCACAAATTTCCATGCCAAACGATATATTTTAGTCATTGTGTTTTTGAATTATCGCTTTTACTGTTTCTGAAATTATGGGCCAATAGACAGTTATCTTGTTATTGGTTTTGGCTAAAAATTTGGCAAATGCCTAATCTATAGAAGTTAAATTTGTGTACTGAATCGTATAAATGTAACTCTTCGTTTTATTGTCATCTTGTTTAACTTAAAGCCTTATCACACGGTGAAATTTCGTCAGCACTTTTCCGTTCTACTCTCAAGAACCGGTCAAGCAAGTTTCATAATCGACAACTTTTTCTAACCAGCTAGAAAATGCTATCTGAAATATTGTCCACAAACGAAATTCAACCAATCGTGTGAAACTTTGAAGTGACGTCACACCAATGACGTCACTTTCGTTGTCGTTTGCTGAGGGAAAGAGCCGACGATATTTTGCCGTGTGATAAGGCCTTTATATTCGAACAGCCGGACAGATGGACTTCCTTTGAACCGATTTTATCCAAAATTTGATAGAAGTCTACACAATTGGTGCAAAAACTGTAAACGAAATTTCAATAAATTAGCTCAAAGCATTTTTTAGTTAACTTAATCACAGACAGACGGACATTTAATAAAAATGTATTTTTCGAACTCAGGGTGGTCTAAAATGTGGAGACTCATCAAAATATCAAGTTCGTTTTTCTTCTTTTTTTTGCGATTATTGTATTTTTACTATACTATATATACGTGGAAATAAAATTGAGCTTTATATTTTTCAAAAATGTAATAAAATCAATACATACTTCGTACTAATATTTTTTTTATTCTTAGTGTTGCTGGCTGAATGCACACGTTTTTCCCCTCTCTTCTTCTTCTTTTTTTTTTTTTTTTTTTTTTTGCATTTGCTGATATATAATTGTATAATTGCTGATATATAATTTGCACTGATATATAATTGTAAGGAATCTTTGAAAACAAAATAAAAATAGTCTAAAAAGTCTTTATCCTCGACATTTCATATTAGAGGCTCGAATTTCTTTAAAAATAGTTTTTTGTTTAATGCAATGTTAGGTCGGCCGGTCTAATGCCACTTGGTCATACCAAGCCGAATTAGAGTAGCTCTTTCGAATTGAGTCAGAAGTGTGCGCCTTTCGTTGTTAACTTTGCTCGAACACACACGACGTAACCCTTTTTAGGGGGCGGTCGAACTCATTGATACCCTCATTCATCCATCCGCAAGTCAGAATTGAGATCCAAATCAGAGACCGACTCATCCCTGATTCAGTACCACCAGAAGTATAATTTGTTTGAGGACTTTGCAGCCACGACGTATTTAGCGTGTCCCAACTGCCATTAGCCGACACGGCGGTCTTTGGCCGAGACGAGGACAGAACTCGCTACCTTTCGGTTACGATACTGGTGTTCTACCAAGCAGGCTACCACGGCCCGATGCAATGTTCATTAAGAGGAAATTAACCCGAACACAATTTTGATTACGAAACAGTTTCAGATAATGAGTTAATTTTTCAGGTATAAAACCTCCTAATCCTATTTAGCCATTTCTATTCCGCCACGACTCGAAAAAATGGTTACTATTTTAATTACAATCACTTGCACAAACATGTGAGCAGCAGACGTTATTACTGTTTCAGGTTTAAATCCAGCTACCCATCCAAGATCGGATATTCTGAAAAGCTTTCTCTGAATTCGATGATGTATAGGACCCTTCCGATTTAGGAATCTTCGGTGTACGTGATGGTGGCTTGTGAAGTTTTTCAGAAACGTGACTTGGGTTACTTGATGGACTCTATAGGAAGGAATTTAAAATTCCACTGATGTCAAGTGAAGAGAGAGAGAAAATCGTCTGCTCTAAATCGTTAACATTCGCTGGAAATTAGTTGGTTTCTCTAGAGTGGAAAAAAGTATAACAAGTTTTTGAATTTCTCCGAGCTTCTGCTAAATTACTTTTTTGAATCTGGTTTCGAGTAGTTTATCTGCACATCGGAATTTTGTTGACTGAATTGAAAAAAAAGAGGGAATTTTACTTTAAATAGCATTAAATTTATTCGATTGCGAATTTGTTGGAACATCCCATAAAGTATTAGAAGCAAAGTTATAAAAAGAACGTGACATCCATTAGCTGTTTTGGTAAAATTTTCAAGGAACTTTATTTTATAAAAATAACCGATTACATCATGTTCGGCCATAAAATGTATTATTTTAAAAATTAGATTACGTATATAACTTTCGAACTCCAAGTCTAAATCTGAATCCGCTATATAATAAGCGAATTTGATGTCTGTTAAATCTATTGGCTTCAGATGCCGTTACTGTGACGCAAAAATTAGGAGAAGGGATATAATCAGATGTCTTTCTCATCATGTGACCACTGCTCAAAATCATGAATTCTGATCCCAAATAAATCTCGTGTTGCTTCAAAACGAAATGTAAATATCAGAGCGATGAAGATATGTTATTCATCTTTCAAATCGGACATTTGTATTTACTATGGATGCTTCGAATAGTGAAAATATATTGTCTTAATTTAATCTTAGAAAAGTGTGTAAGATATGATGTGTTAAAATGTTCATGACATGATAAAGGACTTGATTGTAAATCTAGATTTCGTTTTTAAAAAGTTACTATCTGATATATACTTATAAGAATTTATTTTTTAAATCTTATTTGTTTCTCATCGCCTTCATCTACTTATTCTAAATGGTGCGCTGTGCATTAAAACCTGCAGGAAAGATTTACAAAGCATGTATACCGCAATATAAGAAAAGGAACAGTTTCTTGAAATAAAAGCATACAATATGCTTGTCAACATTCAGAGAAATTTAAAATGTTCTGTCAATAATAATAATAACTAGTGTAATAATTTAAATCGAGGTGAACAATTAGACTAATATATATATAGCTTAAAACTACTTTTTTATATTCTATTTTAATTTTCGGTAAGAAATTTGCTAAGTTCGATAAAAATAATCCGATGAGAATATATATATATATATATATATATTTAAATTTAAAATTAATTATATTTACGCTTGGAAAAAACGTATGTAGTCACACAGTTTGAAATTGCAGATTTAAGAGTTTAGGGGCAAATTCTTTATGTAAAGTTTGAAAAACTGGGCTAGGAGGGGGGGAGATTTTCCTCTCTAATCTCATAACTTTATTTTTCTTCAGTCTATTCAAAAACGATTTTCGTCATCTCTCTCGCTTGCTTCACAGTTAACGCTTTCCACTCTTGTCGACATAGAGAAAGCAAGGAAATCTCATTATTTTAGTTTGTTTTTTGTTCCACGTCAGATAAAAATCTGATTAAGGAAAAGGTAATCTTTTAATCTTCAAATCTATTTTATCTTAAATTTTATATTATTATTATTATTACTTGTACTGAACACAAGATTTCTCTCTCTCTTTCTATAAGATAAAAGATTCAAAGTGATGATATTTTGTTAAGAAAATCCGATTTTTTTCATTTTTTTTTTTCATTCTGGAATTCGGACTAACAGTCCTAAACTGTAGACATATTTACATTAATACTAATAATAATAAAATCTATGAATAAAAGAAAAAAATCCTTTAAAATTCTTTATTTATTGCTTTAAAAAGTAAAATAATATATTTCAATTATTTTACAATTCATTCATCTTTAATTTATGGTTCATTATTATAAATATTATTTACTCTCTTAATAATACTATTATATCAATTCGCAAATGCCACTATTCGCAAAGAACTAAAATTGAATTAATTAATTGTTGATTAAATTTCAGTATATTATAATATGTTCTTCAAGAATGCATAAGAAAAAAAAATTAGAAACGGAAACTAGTGAAAAATTGATTACAAAATTCCATTTCGGCAAGCTTGAAAAAAATGTTTAAAAAATGAAAATAAAAGTAATATAATAGTTAATCTAATACTATAATACGAGGAATGGTTGCCAAGTCGAAAATCGCCCCAGAATTAATAAACTCCGGTAAACTTGGGGGTCTGGGGTTTTTGGCCACAAGGAATCGATTGGCGCCGGTTTTGAAGCACTACGGTCGAGCAGTTCGGAGTTACAGATAGGATATTTTCAAACTTTATTAGTTCGCATAATGGCTACTTAAATTTTCAAGCGGTAACGTGCTGCCATCTATAGCCAATATGGCGAACTAATAAAGTTTTATGTTTATGCTGTTATAGGTTTATAATATGTTTCTTATGTATGTATATATGTTTGGTTTTTCTAAATAAATTTGTCAAAAATATTGAACTTCAACACATTTCAATCTTTACCTTTACTTTACCTTTGTATAGAATAGTTCCCTTTCCAAACTCTAACTTTGTTTAGAATAGTTTACAATGGTGCACTTTAACTGGTTATCTTTTCACCAATGGTTTCACAAATTTTCTTATGGCATGTATTGTTTTGATAAATCACAATTGAAAATTTAAATCTTCGAGTTAGCTTCGATACCTGTTTTCTCCGAGCGGAGCTCTGTCACCCGCTGGTTATTTAAAAAGCAGGTATTGATATAAAAAAGGCATTCATTATATAGTTGTATTTTGAGTTTTATAATTTTTTGCACCGGTCTCTCTCATGGTAGTCATATTTTAGTAAATTTCCCGGGTGAAACTTCTAGAAAAAATGAATCTAGTTGATCATAATTTTTTTTTATAAATCATTTATTGACAAAAAAAAAAAAAAAAAAAAAATGAACATACAATCAATATATGAACCTTGTTGATAAATACAAATGATATATGTTATAAATCGGTTTATGTTATAAATTAAATCTAATTAATGCATCTTTATATGAACTGTTTCTCTATAAGTAAAATTCGATCAGGAATATTTAATTTAAGTCTAGAACCTTTCTCGATCCGAATGCAAGACTGTCTTAAATTATCTGGAAAACTTTTTTTTTTTTTTTTTTTTTGAGATATTACTTGTCTGTTGGGTAAAGTAAAATATATCTCCTGCCGTACTCAAAAGAAGAAAAAGGAAGAAAAATGGCAGTTTCTCTTGTGTTTTTACCAGAAATTTATTTACTCAGCATTTTTGCAGCTTTATTTACCATTGCCATGTGTTAAAAGAAATAATACTCGCAGGTGCAAACGATTCATCAGATGCTTGTGAAAATCGGAATAGATTTTCCTTAATTGTTACACATCTTCCTTTACTTTGTTAATCCAATCAAAGTTCTGTAAAGGGAAATTCATATTATTTATGAAATTCATATTCATTTTTTCGATAAATCTGTTTAAAGTACATGCATTTGGTAGTCAAGGGCTTATTTGTTTATAGCTGTATGTTATTAAATAGAAAATCATTAGTTTTCATAATGCTTTTTTTTGTCATTATTTTGTTCTACTAAAGAGAAATATCTGGTGATTTTAAAATATACAATACATGCAAAATGCCAAAATTATAAGTGTAATAAAGTTTTTCGAGTATGTTTTGTGTTCTTTCGGTTTGGTTGATGGA
>JAPMOQ010067550.1:0-11221 GCA_026543055.1 Argiope trifasciata | reverse complement strand
TCTTCTATTCTATTTACCAATTTGGTTACGGAACTTCTGCCAAACGAACTGGCTTTCTTCAATTTATCGAGTTCCATTTTTAAATCAATCTTCTACGTAGATAAATAAATGTCAAAATCCTACCTTTTGCAGTCTTCGCAATTTGCATAGGGGATACAAATGCAGCATCCAAAGGCAAATGTGTCTCAATCGAATATGATCGCTTTCCCGGCCGATGCACCATGTAAAAAAATTCTAAAATTCATGGTTCAGTGTTGCAAGCAAACGGCTCGGGAAAGAAAAGAGATCATATCTTTAACACAAACATTTATTTGAGACACGTACACACACATGACGACACAATACAAATATTTAAGTTTAACTGCTTTTAAACTTTCAAAAGGGGAATCTAAAAAGGAACTTATAGTTCCGCGAAAGTTAGGCTGTTTTTAAATTATCCACAGATATATTAAAGTGTTAGTATATTAAATTATTATATATTAAAGTATATAATAATTTATTACTACCCTGTGTTAGTAAAGATTCCACTACTTTGAAAAAGGCAATTTAAATGCAATTAACTATTCCAAATACTGTTCTATTGCAACTAATAGGAACTAGTCTGCACTGTCTTCAATTCTTGAGCATTGAATTTCAGTTATGAATGGACATATTTCATGTACATTTATCTCATAAAATTTAACCATAAGGAGAACAATTTGTTAAACTACCTTCCTATTAGCTATTGTAAGAACTATTTTATTATTTTAAGATGCCATTTAATTATTTTATCAGAAATTAATAATCCATTAACCCGATCATTAATCAGAGTAATTGTGGAAAACTTTTTGATTTTTGTGACATAATTTCTTCAGAAGGTTTTTATTTTATTTTTATGACAGCATATCATGACATGATAAATAGCCATTGGCAAATATCTTTCCCAAAGACATTTATCACAAAAGATTACACTCTTATAAAAAACAATAATTACGCACTTTTAAAGTAAAAAGATAAGTAAAACCCTTATTGCGTCTGATTAGGGAATTTGATATTTAAATTTTGAGAAGATGTGAACCATTTGCAAGCCTTTCGGAAATAATTACGTGTCAAATTTTCCTTTTTGCCTCAAAACATTCGTTAAAACTTCATTGGCGGCTAACCGTTAATCAAAATACTTGAGCAGGAAAATTTAGGTTATGTTTTAGCTGTAGTCATCTTTAACTTTTAAAATTTGATAGAATTATTTGTTTAATTTTTTTGTTTGACATGAATTATATTAATTATTCGGCAAACTATTCCAAAATTAATTTCTAATGGTTCACATTTTTTTTTTGCTCACTTTTAATGATTTGTCCAGTTTATACCATTTATGAATTTTGAATTCAATTGTGTTATTAATTTTGCATTGGAGAAAATCCTTTATTTAAAACATAAAAGGATAATTTTTAAATTATATATTACTGATGCTTTACAAGCAACATCACTTAATTAAATTTTAGAATTTTTTACAAAAGGAAGCGACTTTTTTAAAAGTTTAGTTTAGGAAAATTTAGGTTATGCTTTAACTGTAGACGTCTTAAACTTAAAAAATGGGATAGAATTAGTTGATTAATTTTTTTCATGAATTTTAAAGCGAACTACTCTGGAATTAATTCGTAATGGTTATATTTGTTTTTTCGCATTTAATAATTTGTTATATAAATACTGTATGTGAATTTTGAGTTCACAGTGTTATTGTATACAGGGGAAAGTCATTTATTTTTTAGCTGAAAGGATAACTTGTAAACCATATGTTGCTGCTGTGCTTATAAAGCAAATGTCAGTTTTCTCAATATTTTAAATTTTAAAAGATTGAGAAAAAAATTAAATTTCCTCAGTCGATATTTGATATGGAAATTTGCCTTTTAATATTGATGCATCATATACATTGTGTCATGTCCTTTCCAAGGTATGCTAAATATCTGCCATATCTTCAATAGCTTAAAAAAAGAAAGTTTGAAAAATTGACACATTTGCTCTTTTCTGTTGTAAAGCTACATTGCGTTTTCTAGAGATTAAAATTATATAAAGATGATGTGAAAACGCGCCGGCAATTGGGAAAAAATGCCTTGAATTAATAATACACATACCAAAATTTGAATTGGAAAAATTATTTAAAATAGGGGGGGGGAAATACACGTGAAAGAAAGAATCTAGTGAAATAATGACATTTTCTTTTTATTCCTCTGAACTCTTTAAATGCACTATTAAATTACTAACCAGATATTTGTGATAATGGCAACATCTTGCTCTTAAAGTGTTTGATATTACTCCAACTATTTTGCATTATTATTGCTGATGCATTATTTTTCGAAAGACACTCAAACTCATTTCCAACCGCTTCCGTTTCACTTGTGTTAAATTTTAGTCAGTAAATATTGCAGATTTTATTTAATTGTATTTGTCAATTTTGAAAAAAGCAATGACGTGTTTAAGTAATTCGCTTTAGAGGAAAAAATATATGATCATCATCCAATGTTGAGCATTTTTTCGTCTCGTTCATTATTATTTTAATTTAGCTGTTCAGCGATGAATAAATTATATTATTCTTTAAGCCTATCGAGGGAAATTATATCATAACGCTTGATTTATTTAAGGTTTGAAAAGATCGATTTTTGTTTGAAATATTCTAAAAATAATATTTTTGTATGTTATTGATTGTATTATATTATAATATATTCATAGTTAAATTATCAGACAATGAATTATTTTCGCATATTGGTGGCTAATGTCTTTCAAAATAAATTGTTCCAAATATTCTGTAATATTCTGGCCAGAACATTTAAAGTGATAATTATCAAAACATTTCCGTGTTAATTTTATTTAATGAAGTCGTATGAATCGTTATTGATTGCTAGTTATGGCTAATATGGTGTTTATAACAACATAATTCATATTCGCAATAGAAAGTAATGCGAACTACCGAAATGAATTGATAATCATGCCAGGAAAGAAAGACAAGCAGTTACTTTAAATTTAAACCGATTATTAAACAAGTAGTTGGGAATTTTACAATTCAAGTAATATTAATTATTTAATGTGAAAAAAATATTTTAAAAATATTTGTTTCATTTTGAGAAAAGGCGTGAATTGGAGAAATGGAACCAAGAGAGAGATTCAGTCAAAATTGTTAACACCTAAAATATTTAGAAAAAATCTGCAAAGTGCTGAAACATACTGATAAAATATTGGAATTTCGTTTATGTACATTATATGCGCATGTGTGAGTCCGCGTTATAGTATGTTTCGTATATATATTCTTAATGTTTGTTTGTAGAAAGTAAGACTATTTATTAAACACCTAATATATTCATTTTCTAACTCATTCTTTAAAATTTATTTTTTCATATTATATTATTTTTAAAGTTTTCTGTTGAAAATAGTTCCTGATAAATGAATCAGAATTACTTTCAAATTTACCATTTCAGCGATATTAATATTGCCCAAATTAAATAGATATTTCGATTTTATAATTTTATTTGTTTGAAAATTTAGTTTTTTTTTCTAGTTCATTGTTAAATTTTAATTTTTGTATTTATATTTTTTTTATTATTTTTACTTTTCTCTTTAAGTAATAGATAATTTTAAAAATAAGTAATTGTAACCATAAACAAAGCTAGTTACCGCTGGACGCCAAAAACTATTCCTGCTAGGGAAAAAGAAAACTCTTAAAGAAAGATAAGCTAAATTTACTTGAATCTTTTAAAGGAATATTAAAGGACATAACACACAAAATACAATACACGGACATACGATTGATACAAACATTTACGGAAAAGTATAATTATAGGGGGAAAATATCATGTTTACTCCATGACTTCAGAACACAGACTGAAGATTTTGTAAAGTGACTGCTAGGTGGTTGAGCTAGAAAAATTGTCCGATTACATAATTCAATAAAAAGATCTATTCAAATAATGATCCTAAATTGTGTAAGGAACTAATCAGTTCTTACTTCCATATACAACATATTTAGTCATATATCACTTATAATTTAAAAACAGGTAGTGATATATGGCTATTTAATAATCTAAGAAATTGGATTATTAAATAACTTATTTAACGTAACTTACTCAATAGTCATATATCACTAATTATTAATTTAAAAGCAAGTAGTTATTAATTTAAAAACAAGTAGTTCTTTATTTAAAAACAAGTAGTTCTTAATTTAAAAACAAGTAGTTCTTAATTTAGAAACAAGTAGTTCTTAATTTAAAAACAAGTAGTTATTAATTTAAAAGCAAGTAGTTATGATAATTTAATGATACAAAAAATTTGAACTGAATAAAAATTATTTGATGAGAGAAATATTGGTTTTAAACATTGACAACTTCCTGATCTCTTAGTGTTATAAAAACTTGAGAAGAATATTCCAAGAGGCAACAGGGTTTGTCTACATGTACACTACATTTACAACGACTGTCGCAAAATGTCTCTGATTTGATGTCAATCACAACAATTTTATGAGTTAAAAACTTTTGTTGCGAATAAGAAAAACTTTGAGCTTCAAAACTAATCCTTTCTTGACAGCGATTTAATTAGATAGCGATTATATTAATATTTTAATTAAAGCTCTGTGTATAGCAAAAAGTAATTAGTTATTAAATTTAGAAATTTTATAAAAAATAACTTAGTTATTAAATTTAGAAATTTTATAACAAAATAAGGTGGAGAATAAAAATTGAAACTTTATGAAAAATATATTATTTAAAGCACGAATGAATTTAGGTTATATTGATAATAATTGTAATTTTAATAAATTACAAAAAATATTATGCTTTGTGACAAATATATCACAATTAAAATATTTAAATAATTCTAATCAGGACACTAAATATACTATAAAGATGTTTTGGTACTTTTTGACGGCAACTGCATTGTTTTTAAATAAATATGAAAATGTACTAATAATATTTGCTAAAATAATTTTCCTTATTATAAAAAAATTCTTCAAACAGAAATAGTCTAAATATTAATATTAATAATATTATTAGTTTATATAATTTCTTTAAAAATATAACCCAGAAAAATTAAATCAATTCATTCTTATTACTACATCAGGAAAAGAATTTTTTTTTCGCAAAATCATATATTTTTAATCAAAGGAAACAAAATAAAATATTTTTTTATGCATTGCACAAACAATTTTCATATAAAAATATATTTTAAAAATAAAATCAAAAATTATTTTCTTCAAGAACTTATATTAGTTATAAGTAATATATTATTCATATCGTATTATTAACCTTAATAAGAAACTTAGTATTTATGCTTTAAACAAATTTATTTTCAATGCTAAGAACACTGAAATGCAGAGCGCGAAACATATATATTCATTAAATAGTACTTTTGTTTACATTACGGAAAAATACCAGTGAATATCTAAGTAACAGAATGATAAGAAGCTGTAAAAGTGAATTTTAAGAAAAGAGTGAATAAGTATATAAAATCACTCTGAGAGAGTACAACAACAATCTTAATAAAAATATTTCAGGTTAGTTAAGAAGATAAGTGGGAAGTTTTTCTTGAGTTATTACATCTTTCCGCTTACAAAGACAAGGGCTAAAACAAAGGAAGGAATCTTAAGACAACTTCCCCAGCTCATAACGATGAATTTACTTCTAAGTTAAAAATGAATATATATATATATATATATATATATTTATTTTTTTTTTTTTTTTCAAAAGTATTATTTCGTGTATTTGCTTTGAATTCTTGGTATGGTATGGTATAGTGTGTCTACTGGCACAAGGTCCATCTTTGGACAAGCTACGCCATCCACAAGGATATTTAAATAATTCCATTATAAACTGTGTAAAAGAAAGCAGGAATAAAGAAAGGCAAAATTAAAAGATACCAAGGTATTTAGCCATTAAAAGCGGTAAAACCGAAATTCTAATATCAAGTCGTTAGAGTTTAATAAAATTAAAGGATTTTTCAATGGATCCATTTAAATTCTAGATGCAAAGCCCTTTTTTTAGAGATAACTACATTTCATGGAATGAATAAATACTTTCTATTCTTACATGACTAATTTCAAAAATATTTAAATAAATTTAGTTTGAGCTGAAATTGAAATTCATAGAGAAATTAAAGTTACTGTTAAGACTTGCTTGAATGTTTAGATATTTTGTTAAAATATTTTAGCATCCTTAATATATCATTTAAAGATAATATCATTTCGTACCATAAAGGGAACCTACACAATTTAAAGTGCTGAGATATTTAGTCAGTGATGACTGAATACTTATATATCGATGGAGGACTGTTTGTAAGCATGTAAAAGTAAAGAAACATGTAACAAACATGTAAAGACATGTAAAGGATCCTAACAAGTATATAAAGACATTTAAAGGCTCATAACAGAGAACTGTTCGTAGACATGTAAACTAGAAAAATTATCCAGATGGTGTCAAAGAAAATCAGTAAAATCCAGGTGTTTTCCTTGGGCCTTTTATAACAAACCTTTCTAATAACGATTTATATTCCATGTATATGCGTATTTTTAATTGAATATTTAACAAGTCGTCCAGAAAATATGGCTTAAACATACGAATGAAATTTTTGAGATATTTAAAATTCAAATTTTTTAAAATGGTGTTAAAGAGTCTATTTAAAAAATGTAAGAAATCTTTTATTATGAAGGATTTTCAAAACATTTTTTTTCAATTTCTTGAAAGTTCGATAAAATAAATCTCTACTTGTATAATAATCCAGGAAATATAAATTATAACCAAAAATAGTTTTTAGAACTGACAAAACCATCTGCATACTGCATCTGAAAAAGTAATGAATAACAAGGAAAATGACTTGCATTTTATTAAACTTCAGTTAATTTGGAAACAAGAACTTGAGAACTTTTGTCTTAAAAATGCGAGGCTTAGAATAAAAATTAGTTTGGAAATACTTCTTAACTTTGACAAAGTATCTTAAAAACTAGTTTTTTTTATCGTAATAAATAAAATAGGGTTGAAGAGTAAGATATTTATCAAAAGGAACAAGAAATTTTTTTCAAATTCCTAGGTTATTTCAAAAAACGAAGATTTACTATTTTTATTTTTCATGATATGTAATGGAGATGATGATAATATTATTTAATAATAAAAATGTTAAGTGCATAATTGCAGACAGCCATGTTTATTTAAATTGTCTTTTCTGTTAATAGTAATAATAAATTAAATAATTCCATCAGTGTTTTTTTAAATTTAATTTTTGTGCAGAAATTTCATTTTTATCATTTGTTTTATAACATTCTCATCTATTGTCCAATTCGTTCAAATGTGAGTGCAACAATTCCCATTTTTTAAACGTTGAAAATTCTTTAACTTTCCTGTATTTTCAGAAAATATATTTTCGTACCAAATTAATTCCAATATTTCTTTAAAGTAATTAAAAACATGGCAATAACAATTACTGTACATCTTTTCAACTCACTGCAATGAAAAGTTAAGACCATTGCAATTATCATAAAAATAATAACTATTGGGCTAAGTATTTTTGAAAATAAAGTGACCGAATGATATAAAAAAGTTCAAAAAAGGGAACACAGTGGATCTATAATTAATATAAACATAATTCGATTATTGTTTCCTAATCATGCAATCATATATTAAGAGTATTGAACGAATAATAGATAATATGTACATTATATTGATTCTGACAACTTACAAAAAACGCAGTTGTTAATATAGTGACGCATGTTATGGAAGATTTTAGGTAAAACGATTACGACCATTTTCAATTTTAAAAATTTCTTCTTATCTCTTTACGTTTTCGCATTCTTATGCATTTAAAATCATATTACTTAGGATTTTGAAATTATTTTTTTCTGAACATCGATTTGGAAATGTATACTATTATTTAAACTACACTATATATGAGAAAAAAGTCATAATGTTTTAAACAAATTAAAATTTATAAAAACGAGTTAAAATTTAGAGTGTTTGAAAAATAATTAACCATCTCATCTCTATTCCCCTTCTCAAATGTACTATTTAATTTATTTTTTAAAAATTTATTATGAAGTTTTATTTATAATAAAGATCTGTTTCATTTAAAGATTCGGAAGTACAACTTAATGTTCTTGAGTTTTATTGAGGAGTAAGAAATCCTTAAAAAATAATTTTTGCGTGGTTGAAGTCGCGATATGAAATTGTGAACTATATAATAATGGAATACTTTTTTTAAATTTTAAATTCAATTAAAAAATTAATTTTAAGTGATCATATACTATTTAGTAAAAAAGATGAAGATTTTTCTGAAGTATTTTCGTATCACATTTAAGAAGCAAAACCCATATTCTTTGACTTTCAAAAATGGAAGTAAACATGTTATTGAATATTCGAGGAAAAACTGCAAAAAAGTATTTGAATCCCTACGCAATTACAAAAAGAAGCATTGAAAAGTATACTAAAAAATATAGATAAAACTTTATAAGACAATTAAATTCTTTCATTAGAAAAAAAAACATTCTTCTGTATTTTATAAGTTTATAAAATTATTTTATTACAATTAGAAATCAGTTATCTTTGAAAAACTGCAAAAGAAAATTAAATTTCTAATTAAAATTGATTAACACGTATCCATCTTCAGAAGTAATTTTATCTCAAATACATAGCATTATTCCAAAATATACGACTTGATGAACTTCACAGATATACAGATAGACATTCAAACTCATGCTTATATACACACTATTCTTTATTATTAGTAGAAGTTGTGGAACATTTTAGCGGTGTTATGATATTCATTAAATACAGCTATGCTACTCATTAAAATTATAGGAACCCCATATAACATTTAGATACACAATAGATAGACATTTAGTAATTAGGATGAAGAGAAAATTAAAGTAAATTTTGAATGTACATTTAAACTATAAATCTCTTATAAAAATTTAAAGTGTTGTGACAAACATAGATGTTGCATTTTGAAATGAGTATTTTGCAATTAAACATTTTAAGAATTTTTCTCGGTATTTTAAAAACCAGAACTTCAAGAATTATTTCTGGCTTCATGCTTAGAATCTCTTATTTCAAAGGAAAAAGAAAACATTTTTTGAAATAGAATATGCTTATATGTATGTACGAAAAATAAATATGAAGCAAAGTATTTCTAAAATAAGAATCTTTCCAGTCATCTAGACAACGAAAAAGATGATTAAATGTATACATTTGTTTACCAGTCAGACATTTTTACGTACTTCTTTGTGTATAAAGTCGGTTGCTCCAGAATGCAACTTACATGTTTGTTTTATTTACTCTTGAGGTGCACCGGCTTCTTCAAATCACTCTCAATAAAAATATTAGCATACAACTCTGATTTTCGAAAAAAAAAAAAAAAAAAAAACTAAAATGTTAAAAAATGTTTTTTGCTTGCTTCAAATAGCGAATATTCTTTTACTTCTTAATTCTAAGACATAATATTTTATGGTAGAAAAAAATATTTCCTTCTTAACAATAGAACCAAGTATATGAATGAAAAAAAAATATATGCTTTGATGCATTATAAATCTTAAAACATTCAATAAAATACATGATGGTGGCATGTTATATGCATCATAAAAGTTTCTAATAAATATTTAATAAATATAATTCCATTACTATGATTAATACAGGGATTAAAAATTTGCCATGATTCCTTTCTTTCAATGACTATATACTGATTTTAGACTGACAAAAAAATCAGAAAAGATGAAATTGAAACCTCTGCTCTAGTAAATAAGAATGCCTCATTAATGACAAATGAATATTACTTTGTAATTAATAAATTTTCTGTTGGTTTAATTACTCTAAATAAGCAATTTCCTGTAAATAACACACGATCATGAAAGATAAAATAATGAATTGATGTCGAAGCCTTTGCCAAGAAAATAGCAATAACTTTTGGACTTGAATGTAATTGCTCTTTAATTTTTCAGTATCTACTATTAGTTCATCCGCTCACATTCATATATATATATATATATATATATATATATATACATATATATACACTGAAGTGACAAAAGTTATGGGATGACTGTTAATATCGTGTCGGTCCTCCTTTTACCCGGCGAAGTGCAACAACTCGACGTGTCATGGAGTTCACAAGTCATTGGAAGTCCTCTACAGGAATATTGAGCCATGCTGTCTGTATAGACGTCCATAATTGTGAAAGTGTGGATGGTGCAGGAGTTTTGGCACGAACGGACCTTTCGATGATGTCCCATAAATGCTCGAAGGGATTCATATCGGGCGATCTAGGTGGCTAGATCATGCGGTGGAACCGTCCGGAATGTTCTTCAAACTAATCACGAACAGTTCTGTCCCGGTGACATGGCGCATTGTCATCCATAAAAATCCCATCGTTGTGTGGGTACGTGAAGTCCATGAATAGCTGCAAGTGATCTGCAAGCAGCTGAACATAACCATTTCCAGTCAATGATCGGTTCAGTAGCACCAGAGGACCGAGTCCATACCATGTAAAAACAGCCCACACCATTATGCAGCCACCACCAGCTTGAACAGTGTCTTGCTGACAGTTTGGGTCCATGGCTTCGTGGGGTCTGCGCCACACTCGAACTCTACCATCAGCTCGTAACAACTGAAATCGTGACTCATCTGACCACGCCACGGTTTTCCACTGGTCTAGGGACCAGTCGATATGCTCACGAGCCCAGGAGAGTCGCTGTAGGTGATGTCGTGCTGTCAGTAAAGGCACTCGAGTCGGTCTTCTGCTGTCATAGCCCAAGGAAGACAAATTTCGCTGCACAGTCCTATCGGACACGTCCCTCGTACATCCCACATTGATTCCTGCAGTTATTTGACGAAGTGTTGCGTGTCTATTAACATTGACCAGTCTACACAGACGTCGGCGGTCTCGGTCGTTAAGATGTGGCGGTCTCGGTCGTGTCCATGATGGGATGTGATGCCTGAAATTTCATATTCTCGGCACACTCTTGATAATGTGGATCTCGGAATGTTGAATTCACTAACGATATCCGCAATGGAATGACCAATGCGTCTAGCTCCAACTAACATTCCACGTTCAAAGTCTGTTAATTCTTGTCTTGCCGACATAAATCACGAAAAACCAGTTCACATGAATAACTTGAACACAAATGAAAACTTTGGAAAACGAACTGCGCATTTATACTTTTTCGCTGCGATACGATTGCCATCTGTATATTTGTATATTGCTATCCCATGACTTTTGTCAC
>JAPMOQ010067545.1:0-15586 GCA_026543055.1 Argiope trifasciata | reverse complement strand
TATAAAATAAATGGATTTCAAAGGAAATCAAATTTTCGAATTATAATAAAAAATAAGAATTTTAAATACCTTTTTAAGCTCTATTTCTTTAAGATTCACATACTTTTTATTGGGATATGGCTTAACTATATCAAATATGTTATTCCAAGATTGAGCCCATACATCCCCTGTAAAAGAAATGAAGTGAAAATTAGGAATAAAATTATATTCTATGTAAGATTTAGGCATAAAGCCAATGAGAAATATTTTATAATAAAATAGTGATTCATAAACTTCCTACTTATTAACCAGGAAATTTTAAGAAACTAATCCTACTACGTCAGAAGAAAAAAATTTGAAAAATTGGATTTTTAAGAAATTATTTATGGTTTTTAGATGTATTGTGAATTATAAACGCTGTAAATACAAAAGAAAAAAAATATTTGAGTATATGTTTTCAGAAACTGAAAAAGTTGTTGTAGACTTAAAAGAAATTTAACCAAAATGATTAACATTCTACACAAAATAGTAATGCATTAATCACATTTTTCTTTGTACACAAGTTATAGAATACAATGATGAATAAATTAAACCAAAATCTAAGAAGCATTTTGGGATGCAAAGAGGTTATGGGCAAAAATATAAGTATATATGCATTTTTTTCATAAATTTACAGCTTAATTTTTCTGAAAACCCCTATAAATGTTAAAAGTATTCAACCGCCAACAAAACATTTGGTTCATTTCATTGCCCATATTGTTTAAAACACTCAGTGGAAGTTTTATGTAAATACCTCTATTAGCTTTTGAGATACGATGTGAACGGTAGAGAATTTTTATGAAAATTAAAGTTTTGAGAAAATTGAAGTTTAAGACAAATTTTAGCCGAAAAATAGGATTTGTTTAAAATTCTCCTGTAAGATTGGTCATACCTTCCTTTTCCCAGAAAAGATAAACTGTTTTGAAAAGAGAAAAATCTGAACTGCAAGAAATAACAACAGCAACCGATGTGGCAGATAACCAGTCTTTTTAATGTAGTCGGATACCTTATATTTCCAATTTTCACGTTTTAAAGAAAAGAAAATAACGCATTCTGTAAAAAGTTGTTTTGAGAAGTAGAGGAATCCCTCTATTTATCCCCAATTCCGTATATTAATTTTTTCGAATTATGTTAATGTCGATGATATAACTTCAAGATTGAATTGTTCTTTAAATGACATATACTGTCTAATATTCAGCACTTTCAGATAATAATGAAAAATAGTAATATTTTTGTTGGTTGATTGTTTAGTGTTTTATGTCCCAAGAGCCATCTTTGGCCAAACTGTGCCATCAGTATGGTTGAAAAGAGGTTAAATGATCTTTAAATAAATGAAAAGTTGCTTAAAAGCAGAAATAAAATAGTTAAAAAACACTTTAAACAGTAGCACAGGATTATGTATTTAAAATTGAAAAAAAAATTAAGGAGTTAAAGCTCTTGAAGAATTAAAATGCAAGGTAAAAATTTAATAGCGTATAAAAATTTAAAAATGTATGGATGGTGGTTTTCTCTTAATAAATCAGTGAGAGTTAAGAATGATGAGAGAAAAAGCTGGTGACAATGAATATTAACCCATTTGCACTATTAATGTATATATACGATTAATTGTTTTGGTCACTATCACTGGAGCGTATATAAACGCTGCATCATATTATATGCTATGCATATAATATGATATATACTATGTACCTACATGCATCCCTCATTTCAAATATTACCACATTGAACAAAATGACTAACAAATAATGCTCAAAAGTGATTTTTCTTCTACTTTTATACAATTTTGCTCCTAAATATTAAATAAAAAAATTTCCATGATATGGGCCTTTTTTTCATATTTTCATATGATGCAAATGGGTTAAAAGCTGGGCACTCGATCAAAATGTGATGAACTGTAAAATCTGTGCGACATATGTGGAACATATAGGTGCTCTGTCAACAAATAGAAGGTGCTTGTGAGTGAAAAGAGTGTACCCTAAACCAGTGCTCCGCAACCTTTTCTCACCTACGACGCACCTTATTTCTTTCTAGAATTCAGCGGCACACCAAAAGCTAAAGTATGTAGGTATTAATTGATTAACAAATTTTACAATAAATGTTTGTTTTTTATTTGAAAAGTATACATACATAAAACCATAACATATTTATTTCTACGCAATCATAATAATTATTAATGTGATACCTGCGCTTGTTTCAACGAACACTAAAGTTTTATATTTGGCTCAATATTTAACACCGCGACCCGAAGTTCTTGGTCAAGATCTTTTAAGCATAACCGCTTATCATTTTTAGTTAATGTAAGAGTTGAAGAACTTTGCTAACATAAATATGTCGTCGAAAATGGAAGTAATGTTAAGATTGCTTTGTAGGAAATGTGAGGATCTTTTTTAACGTAAATCCAGAGAACATCTAATGGAACTTCGGAGAAGTATAATTTTAAAGTCATATCATTATTTAAATCTGTTCTCACCAGGGTACCATTGAATAATTATTCAGTTATTATAATTATTCTTTAGTATATTTAGAAAAATAGACATTATTATGAAAAAAAATTGTCATTGTGTATTAAATACACAATGAAAAATTGTAAAATGTCAAATACAAGGTATTTGATCGCGGCCCACCTGTATCTGGCTCATGGCACACCGGTTGCGGAGCACTGCCCTAAACGAAGGCGTGTAAATTCCTTAGGCGCGTTAAGACATTTAATAGACTGACAAATGATATTTAGCAGTAAAGTATAAAAAATATCGAATATGTTTATCGTACTACAAACGAATATAGGATGCTTATTTTTTAATATATTCTTATACATTTTTTCCCGAAAATTAAAGGATATGTTTATTTTATTATATTTTTATCCCACATGAAAATTTGTTGCATTAACTTTTTCTTCTTTATTTTTTCGGATTTAAAGATTACCATGAAAGCAACCCAATCTTTGAAGTTTTTATTCTATACTATCCTCCTTTGGCGACCAGCTGGTTCGCCATGAGTAATGGGTTCTAACATTTTCAACTAAATCACATATTCACTAGCCTTGAAGTAATTCCGGGCATTGATTGGCCTGAAATTAATATTTTCTTTAAGATGATGGAGTGAAAGTTCTAAAAGAACGTGTTTTCCTAATATTCTTTTATTTAATAGATCAGTCAGTTCTAATGATTGATTTAGAAGACCGATTGATGTAGCAACTTTTATTTAAAATATTAATAAAAATATTTTATAAAATATGGGTCACAGAGCAAAGTATGAAGAAATCTAAAACTCATTATTCATAAATGCATTGTTTAACTCAAACTGCATAAAATGTAATTATTTACTTCATTTAGATCAAATTAATAGTATTAAACAATATATATGCCTATTAATAATATTTTACAAATTGGCCATTGGAAAAGAATTTGAATGCATATCCTGTATAAATTCAATCCTATATAAATAAGGATAATTTATTCAATTAATGATTTAAATATTGCAAAAGATCATAGAATCCTTTGCCTTGAATTTTTTAAAGAAAATATCACATTTTATATTTATTTTATTTTATCCAGTCACGTGATAAAAGTTGAATTTCTTCCGATTTAATTTGCGATGATAGTTTTTTTTTTTTAATTCGAGCTTCCGTCAAAATGATGGCAACAAGGTGATTAAACCTAATTTTTTCCCTTTGACGTGCTCTTGCAGATTTTAAAGAAACCTTAGCTTTGCATCTATTTTTTTAGAAACTATCACATTTTATAATGAAAAAAAATATTGAATTAATGATACAGATATTGTAAACGATAATAGAAATATCCCATTAAGTCGAATTCCAATGCATATCCTGTCTAAATTTGATCAGGTTTACCGTAAAGAAGATTTATTGAAGTAATTATTTAGATATTGCAAACGATCATACAATCATTTGCTTTGCATTTATTTTTTTAGAAAATATCACATTTTATATTTCTTTTATTTTATCCAGTCACGTATTAAAAGTTGCATTTCTTTAGATTTATTTTGCGATGATAGTTTTTTTTATTCTAACTTCCGGCATTCTTTTATTTTATCCCGTCACGTGATAAAAACATGGTTAAAATATTTCTTTAAAAATTCGTTAAAAATAGAAGCTTACGTTATAAATTAAAAACACTAATACCGTTAGAAAGCTAATTTTTTAATCTTTAAATTGATATAAAAATCATGCTTGTGCAATAATATTTTCGGAAGTTATAGCGGAAAAACGTCGGAATTTCGCTTAAATTTTAATTAATTCGAATTCTAATTAAAAATTCGAAAAAAGGGCTCGAGATGCACATTCCGGACCTCCAAGGTATACATGTACCAAATTTAGTAGCTGTAGGTCTACCGGTCTGGCCTGTAGAGCGCCAACACACACACACACACACACACACACACACACATTGAGCTTTATTATAAGTATAGATGAAATTAAGGTATCCGACTACGTTCGAGGGAAAATTTTTGAAAACTTAGATTTTTTAAAACCTATTTATGATTTTTAATTCCATTATCAATTGTAGGCACTATAAGTACAACAAAATTATTCAAAAACATAATATATTTTGTGAAATAGGAGTAAATTTTAATGAAATTTAACCCAAACGGTTAACACTCTACACAATCCTATTTTTCTTTGTACACAATTTATAGAATTTAATGATGAATGAAATGAATACACATATCTGAAAATATCAGAAAAATCTTGCGATGCGAAGAAGTTACGGGTAAAAATATGCATTCATATGTATTTTTTCCACAAATTCACAACTTACTTTTTTCTAAAAACAGCTATAAATAAAAAAAAATATTTCACCAGCAATAAAACTTTTGGTTCAATTCATTACCCATATTATTTAAAACATACGCTGAAATTTGTTATGTAAATACCTCTATTAATTTTCGAGATATAATGTGAACGGTGGAGAACATTTATGAAAATGAAAGTTTTGAGAAAATTGAAGTCAAAGAAATTTTAGCTTGAAAATAGAATTTGCTTAAAATTCATCTGCATGATAAATCGGGTCTTTTCTTTTCCGAGAACAGATAAATTGTTTTGGAAAGAGGAAAGTTTGGACTACAATAAATAATAATTTTAAAAAAAATCGCCAATGTGGCCGATAACCAATGTTTTTAACGTTGTAGGATACCTTAAACGCATGAAAAAAAGGCATTCCTTTAAGCTAATTTTTTTTATTTAGTCCTAAAATAAACTGATTAAAGGCAACAAATGACAATTTTTACCGCTGTCATCTATACTTACCAAGTACATGAGCAGGAATGGGCCCATCTTCTTTTATATCAATATGTGGATAGTACTGCATGAGCTTACGCCTTACATACGCATGCAGTTGCTCATATAAAGGTTTGAGAGTGAGCCATAACTCCTCTATTTCCGCAACAAATGTTTCGCTGTCATAAGCTTCCCGTGAAAACTGTCCAATGTCTTCAAAACCTGAAAAATAGAAGTCGAAAAATTATTTGAAATAATAGTTACTATCTAAAATCACTATATACACTGTACTATGACATTGAGTCCATCGTGACAAGTCCTAAATTAGAGTTTACAAATTTTACATGATTTTTCATCACTAGGTTTAAAAGCAAGTTAGAAGGGTTAAGAAGTACTTAGACAATTCAGAATCAATCAACAACAATGAGATGGAAGTGCTTTTGATGACATTGAATGAACAACAGAGTTTTCATTATTCTGGCCACAGAAATTTATTTAAGATTTAGAAGAAAATTCCCAATATTTTACCTATCCAACTTACGGTACATTCTTTGTTCGATCCTGAAGAAAACCCTTCCATCCTTTTGATTTTTCAGGATGATAATTATTGACTTCCGGATCCCAAATTTATGGAAATATAATGTGATGAAAAACATCGTCATCTTCTAGCAGTGGCATCGTGCGATTTTTCTTGCAACACGAGTAAAATGGGCCTTCTACTATTAGAAATTTAGTGAACCACGGGGGTCTTCCTCTGTGGATCTAACCGAAAATCATGCAAATATCACGTGGTCTGACTGTTGATGTTTCTATACATCTTTTTTTTCCTACAGAAGTGAATTTGACTTTGAGAGAAGAAATAAAACTACAATGGTTTGACAGATGGTATATGTCCAAAAAAGGAAGTGTCATTTTCGACTTTATTCCTAATCCGGAAATTAAAATAAGATCATACCATGCTCTTACAATCCAAATAATATCTGGACATGGGAGATTTCCTGCACATTTTCAAAAATTTGGAATAACGCAGGAAAATAAATGCGTTTGGGGAGAAATGGGTATGGTTTATACACAGTTTAATGGAATGTAAGGAGATCTCAGAGTGAAGGAAAAACCTGAAGATTGTCAATAATGATTTAAGCACAGTACTGATGGTGCCAGGTCATCTCAAGACCCTGAAGGATATGATGTCAAAGATAGATAGCCTCATTCCAACTGTTTGAGAATGTGCAGGTGGGGAGAAAGACAGCTACTGATAACTCTGAAAGGATTGCTAGCTTGACGGATCGGTCCATGTGAGGTTGGACAATATTTATTCAGCAGTCGACCACAGCAAATCCTGTCGATACTGCTAAGTTCAGTGGCGGCGGGGTGGTCGGCTGTATACAAGAAGAAGAAGCAACTTTGACTTTCGTACGAGAGGGAGTGTGATCTTGACATGCTCCCCCTAGAAATTTTATGTTGAATTTTCTAAGCTTTGCCACACATTATGTGTCTTTTGTTGTTGAATGTTACAAATAAATCATATAAAAAACAACACATGTCTTCAAGGGATTTCTACCATAAAACAAACTTCAATATCAAGTAAATTATTGTATAATCGTGGATAGAAGCAATAATTTTAAATTATTTTTTATCTCTCACTTTAACCTATTTTGTAATCCTATGTTATATTTTACCAATAAAAGATTCAGCATGATGAGATTTACAAAATAGTTATATATTTTTCAAAATTTAGCCGTGGAAGCCCTTAAGTTCACGTTATACAAAATATTTTCAAAGAAATTTTTAGCCGTCATCAAGTTTGGAAACCAACTGATGACCATAGGTGACCAGTTTGAGTTCAAAAAATCTGAAGGAAGGGATGTTTATGCGCGTAGGTTAGAAAACGTTATGATAGTACGGGTTTTCAAGGAATACCTAAGCAGTAAAGGTGGAAATAAAGGCGAAAAACTGTAAACTAGAAAATGCATGAATTATTAAATTAATTCTATTCTATGGAAAATGCTTGTTTGAAGAAGTGTCCGAAAGCGATTTCAATATTTACCATTCAGGCAAGCAACTTTATTGTTCATTTCGCTCAAGCGAACAAACTTATCCCTCATCTTCTTTCCAGTCTTATCCCGCCATTCAGTCCAGTAGTACTTCAGTTCAGCTTCATTTCGAGAGGACAAGAATATCTCAACGAGCTCTGGAAATTTGAATAAATAAATAAAAATAATGGAATTAAATAGAGCAAATTATTCACACTCATTAAATAATGTTTTAATATTTGGCATTTTATTGCTGTTTAATAAAACATTGCATTTATTACAAAAGTAGGAAATAAATTTAATTTGAAATTCATTACAAAAGTAAAATTTCACATATAATTTGTATTATTAACTGTGCAAGTTTTTGATATGTAGATAATTTATTAAACTTTTTATCATGCGACAACATGATGTTGTTTTTGCTTGACGTTTTTGAAGCGATTTGAAGGCAACAAATTGTTGAAGTGACAAAATGCATAGATAACAATTTGGCAATTTATCGCTTTTTTATTTTGGAGTTTGCTTTCACTGTATAGCTTTTGAATTACCTACTCTCTGCAATTGAAGTATTACTCTTGGAAATCACAATGCTATTGCCTAACTCGATCAACATTTTTTAAAAATAAATCAAACAAGTTAAAAGATAGTTTGTTTAACCGATAAAGGTAGTTAGTTCAGGGAAAATTTCAACTAATTAAAATAAAGTTATTAGAAAATAAAGCAGAAAGTGGTCATATTTGATGATTTATCGCCAACTAAAGTTACAAGATTTCCAAATCATGCATTCTCTGAATTTGTACGAATTGTCTTGATTAATTTAAGTCATTAATCAGTTTTAACCGGTTTGAAACAATCATGATACTATCAGATTACACACATGTCGATAAATAGAAAAATTATGGGGTTTTTTGCATTTCAAAATAGAGCTCCAAAACTTCGTTTGCCAACTAGAAAAAATGAAAATAAAAGTTGACGAATTATTTGAGACAAATAATAACAAAAAATAATAATGTTCTCATATGATAAGTTGAAATTTGCTATAATAGATTTCCTTTATTGTTTTTTTATTATATCATTTTTTATTTCAATAACGATAATTACAGCAAAAAAATTGACTGATGAACACATTAAATTAACAGCGCAATATGAAATTTTGTCTGTAATCTTTCTATTCAAAGTTTGATTATTTATCAAATTCAAAACTAATCAGAGCTTTTTTAAAAGTTCTTACCGGGTTCTAAAGACAAATCACAAGGTTCATCACTCGACGAATTGAAACGGCAAAGTTTGGCTTTTGCGTAAATGTCTCCCATATCTGCAGAAATTTCAGTTTTCTAAAAATTTAAATAAATAAATCAAAAATTATTATGGATCATCCGTTTTCATCTGCTTCAATAATGTTCTTATTGAAATCTAACTTCCACCAAGTTTAGTGTTTTTATCTTTCTATTGAGAATTTCAAAAAATGTGATATTGCATCGATTAATTTTATTTCAAATTTATTTTCATCAAATAAAAATGAATTTTTTTATGCGTCAAAAATTCCTATCAGAATCTTAATAGTATATTAGTACAGTAAACAAGTATTTTCTTTGACAATAACTCATGTTATATAAGACTAGGGATCAAATGTTAAAGAACTTTTCCCTCATTCCTCTCTGTGTTGTGCGTGCCCGTCACTCCCGCTTGAACATAATGCCTGTCTCCCCACGATGAAATGAAATATCAAGGAATATAAAATCTTTTCACTGTCTTCGAAACAGCCGTTCTGCTTTCAAAAAATTAAAAGATTACATATATATTTACAGAAATTTAGATTGATTAAATATATATTAGTTAAAGTTTCGATATTTTTTACCTCATTAAGCTCTTCTTTCGGCAAAGCTGTCGACCCGATAACAGAATGTGCCTTGAACCATTTGTAAACCAATTCGTTTTCATCTTTGAAATCTTTCCATGTGAATGATGTCGCATTCCTCCATACTTCCATGTGAAGCTCCGAAGATTCTTGTATCGTATTCATCTAATTTGAAAAATTTAATTGTATTGTGAGGAATTTTAAAGAAAACAAAAATAAATGCTTTTTCGTGCTATTATCATCAAAAAAATTCTATCAATAATATTATATATATATATAATAATATATCAACAATATTTTATATTATTATCATCAAAAAGTGTGAGCTCGAGATTTTAGGAAATCGCAACGTTCCTAGTTTTCCAAGTCTTCCTAGGTCTGTAAAAATAAATTTTAAAGCATGAAGGAGCCCTATGGTTCTAGAAATTGTAATATAGTTTGAATAGTTTAATATGATAAATAGTTTGAATAGTTTAATATGATAAATAGTTTGAATAGTTTAACTGATGATTCCAAAATGCATCATGGTAGAAGTTAATTTATTGATAAAGTTTTGACACAGAATTATAATTTTCTATTAAAATTCGAACAAAATTCCAGATGGAAAGTCTATTTGTCTGTAAGTTCGCTCTATAAAAATTTCATTCAGCATGCAGGGAACCAAATAGTACAGTTAATAATAGCTGTAGAGTGTAAAATTATTATAATTATAGTTAAACAAGTAATAAAAATGTTTTAAATTCAAATCCTACTTATTTTCTTATGTTATTGATATATATCTTATATTATTTACGATCGAGTATCGCAGCAATAATCTCAGAGACAGGCGACTTTGGTGACCAAATATACATTACTGGAAAAATTTAATTAATGAATTAACATTTGAAAAGAAACTGTATTAACATCAAGTGCCATCCTCTATATATTCGTCATCTGACCGTGGTTCAAAATGACGAGGTCCGTCCCAAAATAGCCCTCGTGTTGCTTTAAAACGGGACGTTAATATAACTGAACTAAACTAAACTTAACCATCCTCTATAAGTCTTAAAAGTTATATTTGAACTTGAGTGGATGAATCAAAAGTATTTTATTAATGATTGAAAATTTGAAAGAGATAAATAAATAAATATATGGAGAATGTGAACTAATAGTTGGAACTGAATAAGTATATGCATTCAATTAATTGATAGCATAAATAATTGAAAATACAAAAATACAAAATACAAAAAATATTGCCTAAATAAATACAAAAAAATAAAATAAATAAATAAAATTAATAAAAAAATTAAAATATAATTAAATAAATATAAATTAAATTTTTTGAATTTAGAAACGCGTTTAAGAAAGCTTATTTATTCTCTTATAGGATTATATATATTTAATTTTCCTTTTATTTCCTGCTATATTGAAAGCTAGAAATTTATTTTTTTCTATCAGATAACTAAGGTTTTGAAAAATTTAGCATCGGCTGTTACAATGGCTTATGCTGCTATATTAAGCCTTCTCTCTATTTTCATTTTTCGGGAATTTCGACATGTTCTTCTCTTAGGAAGTATAAAATTTTACCTATCTTGGCATTCCCTTAAATAAGAAAACTTCTAAATCATCAAAGACAAAGCAAAGGGTTTTGATGGTATAATTTGAGTAGTATAATATTACCTCCATAGTACAGATGTAAACGCCATATAACTCTTCCTTCGATTTATATCTTACTTTATTTCGTTTATTTACTCTATACGATGTATTTTGTTTCTAATTTTGTAGGTGAGGTCTAGATAATATTTTGATTTTTTTTTGCAATTAAATTACTGGGCCCAAAACTGGAAACAGAATTGCTTCTTTGGTATAGAGAGACAAAAATTTACCATTCGATTATGCATATTATTTTTTTCAATTCTTAAGTTGGCAAATGCGAAAATAAACGGATAAACACAAAGATTTCCGACTTATCTCAGAGTGTTTTCCCTAGCACTGAAGAGCTACCTTCCTGGTCCAAAAATCGAAGGGACGGTGTTGTTTTGGCCAGACTAATCGGCAAAACAATTATAGCACCAGGACTGTTGAATCGTTTCCACCTTCATAATGATCCCCTGTGTCACGAATGTAATAGGATTAATGACATTGAACATATCATTCTCTCGTGCAAAAAATATGCATATTATAGGGACAAATTATGGACTTTTCTACGGTTAGATAAAGAAGATATCTGCTTCGAAAATGTTCTGGGTAAAATAACTTCAGACAAGACCAATCTGCAAGCTTGACTGCTGCTTCGCTTGAAATTTTTTTTCAAACGATGAAGCATTTCAATATCTACTAACTTATTGACCACATTCTGTTGAGATTGTTTTTTAAAAATAGTTTTTTTCTCAATCACCATTCCGAGTTACGGGAAAGCTCTGTCTTATTGTACCACCTTTTTTCACTGGAACTCCTGAATATGTTATAAACCGCATCAACGGAACAATTTTGTAACTATTAGCTGACTCAAACTCCATTTTTTTGTATGTGAGCTCGCTCTTGTGCTTATAGATAAAACTTTTTTTTCCTCTTCATATGGAAACCAGCGATAACAGTCATTGATGGTATAAATCCCAATATCTTCTTTCCTCAAGCTGACGGTGCCAAATATGGATATTATATGTATAAAAGTTATTATCAGCCTAATCGGAAAAAGTTGCCATCTAAGCACAAATTTAACAAAAAAATTGGCAAGAAATAGATTTTTGTTGAAATTTAAATTATTTAGGGCATACATATATATTTTGGCATCCATGATTATTTGAATGCAGATTCCGACGCCAAGATAAGAGTTTTAATTGGCAATTTTCAGACTAAGCCACCCTCAATTATACAAAAAGATGTCAAGATGATTTTATTGGCAATTTTCAGATTATTTGGAAATTGCCAATCCCAAGCTGTCATTAGCAAAGCTAGCAGCATTTTTTATTTTTTTATTGGTGGTTTATCTTTCGAAAATTAAAAATAAATAATCAGGAGAGACTAGAGCAAGATGTAATAATTTTTTAAAAACGCTTGTACATTTTGACATAATTGCGATCCATGGATTCTAATTATTTGTTTATAGTTTAAATATCAATTCACAAATTGTACGAGAAAACACTCAACAATTTTGTTGATTTCAGAGTCAAAAATATTTCTTCAGCACATGCGATAAGTTTTAACTATAAATACAACAATATTTAAAATTAATTTCTGTTTAACATGTTATATTAATTGAGACAGCCGAGGTATTCTGGTTGGTAGAGAATTGGAATTCGCATCCATTGGGTTGCGAATTCGAGCCCCCGCCGGTCAAAAGCCTTCATCTGTGTGGTTGACGAAAGCATAAATCTGTGGCCACAAAGTCTTCCATGTCGACAGTAATATCACTGGGAGCACTATTCAGAGGTGATCGTTCACTGATTCAGGTCTAAATTACTATCTGTGGATGAGTGACTCAAATGTATAAATGAAATACTCCCTGTAAAAGAGGTTGTGACGCGTGATAACTAATTTGTAGTCTTGTACCTAGATGGCGCTACTGGAAAACCGGAGTCGCAAAATATAATGTCAGCGGGCTTGTCAATGCCAAATGCCATTAGAAATAGCAACATATTAATTAAAATCCATAAGACAAAATAATAAAGCTGCGAAATTTTGGTGTAAAAATTTCAAATTAAATTTCAGCTACCTATCTTTATTTTAAGTTATGTTTCCTAAGACACAAATGTAATTCCAAAAAAAAAAAAAAAAATTCTGACTAAAAAGAGTCTGAAAAATGAAAGAGAATCAAAAACTTAGAAATCAAATACTGTACTTCATTTTTGTATATTTCTCAAACATGAAAACAAAAGTGGCATTTCTACGGACGACAAAATCAATACCATCCAACAAGAAAAGATTAAAAAGTACCATTCTTGCTCTGTTGAGTTCAGATAGGTCGCTTTCGTAATCCCAAAATATTTGTATCAATCTGTGCATAACGTCCGACGATCTCCGCTCCGTATCTGTGAGGAACTTCATGGCTTCGTAGGTGTTGGTGTTGGATCCACTCGGATGCTTTTCACCAAGAAAACTGCACTTGGAAGTCACGGTGACCAGATGGTTCAGTAAAGCGAAGATCAGCAAGTACAAAATCATCTAGAAACAGAGGACGCTTTAACTGTACGCAAATTATTTCAATCATAAGAGGTAGGGAATAGTAAAAAAAGAGATTGTTGAATATTACCTTTCCTTATGATAAATTGAAATTATTTAGTGTACGAGCTTATTAGTATTATTTTTTATCTATGATATTGCTTACTTGGTGGCCTGGTGGTATTTTTATTTTAAATTGCAAATTTCATCATACATTGTTTGGTATTTAATTCATATACGACTATTTAAAAAATAATTTTCGAATGAATAAATTATTGAGTACATGATTATTTCTTTTCTTATTGTGTCTGGATTTCAATATTTTATTTTATTCTAATCTAAAGTCAGTGCGATTGGGCCGCGGTGGCCTGTTGGTAAGGTCTGGCTCCGGAATCTGGAGGGTTTCAGGTTCGAGACTCGATTCAACCGAAGAACCATCTTTTACACGTTAAATCCGTCAGACCAAACGTCCTCCCGTTGGTCTGGTGTAGAGAAGGGTGTGCCATCTCAGGTATCGTCCTTGTCATCAGACAGTGGTTCAAAATGACGAGGTCCATCCCAAAATATCCCTAGTGTTGCTTTACAGTTGGGCGTTAATATATCTAAACTAAACTAAATTGCTTACTTGTACATATTGCTTACGTTATTTTTATAACAAGAGGACACGTTTGCAGATGACTTTAATGGAAACAGAATAGACGCCAATTCAACGACCAGTTTGGTCTTAGTCATAACCACCAACTCACTGAGGGGCCCCTCGAAATGAGGATGAGATGCTTCCGGTAAAGTGATTGGATCTCCCCAACCCGGTGGGCACAATAACAGGTGGGGGCATTGGCCCTCCCATCAATGGTGAGACCTACTCCCTAAGGGGAGGGTCATACCGTGGCCGGTGATGACCCTTAGAACTCGACCACAGTTCCCACCAGTGTTGCTGTAGCGGCGGTCCGGTAATTCAGTCTTGCTATTTTTATCCATGTGCCTTAGGAAGTGTCGGAGGTCAGTTGTATGACGTAGTCATAACCACCGACAGGTCTATCAGCTGTTATCCCTTAGGACAATTTGGGGACAAAAATTGTTCTGAAAAAAAAACAAGGATTATGGTGATATCTCTATTAGGAGTTGAGTTTCAGAGTTCGTTTTAGAATATTCGAATCGCTGTCAGAAAACCTATGCAAATTTAGAGCGAGTCAAACAAGTAAATTTGCCTAGAAATCCTCAATGTGGAAGAACACTGTTGAGGTTTGTGCATTAATGAGAGGTCCATGCATTTTCGGTTGTTTAATTAAGAGTGTGTGTTGTTGATTACGGCAAATGATGTCTTGTGTGCACTCTGTCTCTGTTTTTCTACCTATTTTTCATGTCTAATTGCTTTCTTCATGTTTAACTGTATTCTTCAAGTTTAGTATCTTTATTCATTATCGGGCTTATTGGGTTTCTCATCATAATATCACCAGACGAATTTCCGAAACCGTATTTTATTAATTTAAGGTATCAGACTACGTTGAAAAACTGTTTATCGATACAATTGGCGAATTTATATTATTATTTCTTGTAGTTCAGACTTTCGTCTTACCAAAGCAGTTTATCTTTTCTAGAAAAAAGAAGGCCTGACCTACCATCCAGGGGCGCATATTTTTCGGCTAAAATATTTCTTTAACTTCAATTTTCTCGAAACTTTAATTTTCATAAAAATTTTCCACCTTTAACACGATATATCAAAAACTAGAAGAGGTATCTTCATGAAAATGACAGCTTATGTTTTAAATGATATGGGCAATAAAATGAACCAAAATGTTATTGTTGGTGAAAATTAAGTTGGGAATTTATGGAAAAAAATGCATATGTAGGTATATTTTTACCCATCACTTCTTTGCATCTCAAAATGTTTCTTAAGTTTTGACTCATTTCCTCCATCTTTATATTCTATAACTTATATACAAAGAAAAATAGGATTGCTGCATTACCATTTTGTGTAGAGTATTAACCGTTTTGGTTAAATTTCACTAAAATTTACTATGCATTTTCTGATTTCCAATATATATTATATTTTGAATAATTTTTTATTTATACAGTTTATAATTCATAATCCATCTAAAAACCAAAAATAGTTTTTAAAAAATCCAATTTTTCAAAAAATTTCCTTGGATATCTTAACTTTAAAAGTATATTTTATTTTTTACTTTTTTAGCAGTTTTGCGTAAATGAAAATATTTCAACTCAAAGTTCCCAAAAAAGTAAAATGAGAAATTATTTATAAATCTTATAAGCATATATTATCTAATATATTGGATTGAATAG
>JAPMOQ010067543.1:4045-14451 GCA_026543055.1 Argiope trifasciata | reverse complement strand
TCATTTAAAGTATGAGCGATATTTTCAGATATATTTAACGCATTTATTACCATGAATCAACCACCAAATAACTCTCCAAATAGACGCAAAGAATTCAGTAATGATGCTAAATTGAAACTGGACGTTAATATTTCGTAGCTATTGCACGTAAATGCACCTTATTACAGAGCAGTTTAGAAAATGTTGGGAAAAACACTCCTATAGGAATGAAATTTTAATTAAAAAATTAATGTAATTTTAGCATATTATATTGCAGAAACCCAAAAATATTAGATGCAATTAATTTCCTAAAATCTTAGTTTTCAAAAAAAAAAAAAAAACCTTTTTAAATTATATGAAAGATTTTGTAGCATAAGTATATTTTCTATATTTAATCAATTTAAAAAAAATATTTTAATCACACTTTCTAAATTTAAACTTGAGAATTCTGAACGAATATGAAACGATACACAAAAAATGGTTTCTTTCATAACCATTCCGAAATAAAAGCAAGCTTTACAATACTAAAATAATGCCCAAATCTAACGTATAAAAATGAATATTTGTTTGTAGAATAGAATGATAAAAATAGAGTAAATACAATTTCTGCTTCTCTTTTATATATCTTTCAATTTCAGTGAATATATTCACTGCCGACAAGAAAATAAATATCAACCTATCATTCTTAATGAACGAAAACTATTTCAAATTCCAAACTATATTTCCAAGATTATTTCTTCTACTGCAGCAACACGCCAGTTACCAGCAAGATATAAATAGAAAATACGATTAAAAGTATGAAGAACAGATGCTTTATCTACTTGCGATGGCAAGGCATACCACGCGCAATCCTTTAACACTATATTGTTTGGCGATATTGCTTTTTGGCGCAATATCTCAAAGATATGCTTCAGCAGGGAATTGTTACAACAATCGAATCGAAGTTCTCAACCTTTTGACTGAGATTTCATTGATGAGCACAATGTTGAGCGAAAATTGAATGATTATAAGCTGCAGATGAGATCTCATGATACATGAATGTATCGGATATTTGCAGTCGATCACAAAACATTATGTGGATATTGCTTTGTCAAAGGTGGCTGGGTAGTCGGCTGTATGCAAGAAGAAGTATCGAATATTTATAGCCTCACTGCGAATTACAGTGAACTGTTTTGACAGGATTGGCTGTACATTCTTTGACACCACTAATGGTGATTTTTTCAAATAGTATGTTTTCACACTTTTAAATTATATCACATTTGTCTCATTTTCTCTTCGATCACTGTAAAAAAAGAAAGGAAATTTCCATTATTTGTAGCATAACTTCAATTTTTGAAGATTCTCCTCTCTAATTTTTAAATTGCATTTGGAATCCCAGGTTTAGATAATTTATATCATTAACCAAAAGGAACAAAAATTCATCCAAGGCAGTGTTATAGAAGTGAGATAGATGTATTAGGACGAGGATTCCATGCAATGCCATAAACGCTTTTACAGACACTAGATTACATGATGGGTCATAGGGTAACTTATTATTCAGCATTCAAATGTATATATTCATTTGTTTATATACATCGTATAAAATGATGCAATGCTTTCAATTATTATCATCTAAATTTTTCTCGTTCGTTTTAATTAGTAAATTGTCTAGTTTATTCACAGCTAAAAGTGTCAAAATTATAGAGAGCTTTGTCTGTTAATATCATTATTTCTCTGTAAGCTCTACTCATTCTTACCATTTTTTTTGGATATTTATGTGCCCTTCATTTAATCGTGATCATTCTTGTCAAAATAGATTCCTCTTTCTGATAATAAGAAATACATATGTCCCATTTTGCATTCCAAATTACAAACTGAATAGTTTTTCTCATAGATCTTATTAAATATTGTATATACCTTATTACAGATTCGAAATAAGCTCTATACAATTAAGCCTACAATGGATTTCTGCCCAGCTTTACTCAACCACGAACTGGACACAGTTTTAGCTAGATTGGGGATTGGGCAACCTGGATTCATCGACAAACATTTATTGATGGGGACCGAATACCATTTTTTTCAACGTGTAATAATCCTATGCCTATTGTACAAATACTTGTAGAATGTCCACGTTTTTATATCCATCGCAATGGATACTTTTAGAAATGTCGTTTACAATTGATACAATTTTAACTCGGCTATAGATAGGGCATACTCGATTCACCCACACGCCTTTTGTTCATGGGGAACCCAAGAACATTTCGTTCAATGTGTAACAGTACTATGCTTATTTTACACATACTTGTAGAATATCAGAATATCCACGTTTTTCTAACCAGCGTCTAGCATGCTTTCAGAAATCTCATTTGTACACAATATTAACACAATATTGTACGACAATAAATCAACACAATATTGTACGACATTGATTAATATTCGCAACATCGCGCGAACGTTCATGTCAGTTTCGGTCATATCTGATTTTGTATGATTTTGAAAATAAATCCTTGTTGTCTGGCGACAGATGGCAAATGCTCTTACGAAAGAAAATGTTGAATAAAAGCACCCACATCCCTATAAAGTGAGCTAAAATGAAAGGTGCTAAAGAGAAAAGCCGAACTAGGTATTGAAGAATGAAGGATGCGACGTCAGGAAAAAAATGCAAACTCTGCGAAAAAAAAAGCGGGCTAGAATCACTAGCTTCAGTTTTGAAATTTGACAGAAATTTGTGTGTTTAAGGCACACTAAACACATTTGCACAAATTGCAATGAAATAACAATCAAACTATTTTCTACATTTTTATATCTAGCTTTCAATTACTGTTTCCTTTTTATACATAAATTCTGAATAATTTTTGCCCTTTTCTGTCAAAATATTGGCAATTTCATTCATATTATTTTTAAATCAATTCAGTTAACCTGTGGCCATTTTATATTGTTATTGCAATTTATATTTATATTGTTTCTGCTTCTTTTTAAATGAAAAAAAAATTTAAATTAACTGTAATTATTAATGTTAAGCTATTGACAATATAATTTGAATTGTTATGCTTTTGAAAATTTACATTTTACTATAGCGTATGTGAGAAATACGCGCGACCTCTCCTGTTGGTATGACGGCCGCGCCCGCTCGAAGATCAATCATTGCCAAAACATTAAACATAGCTGTTCAAGATTCGACAGTGATAGGATTCTCTGAGGAGGTCTCTTAGGTGGTTTGTCGTATCTTTCTTTCCACTTGCATCTTGTTCTCATTCAGATGGATAGATGCCTGTGTTACCGGAGTTGCAGGATGATGTTACGTTATGTACTTGTTCACTCGAAGGAAATAAAACATCTGTTTAATATTGCTGGTTGACTGATCTTTAAGAATTGAAAATCGAATCAATGCGCACAGTTTTTTTTATGGCAAGGCCGCGATTACTCCATAGACAAATTACAGATCTTTTCACTGTCTTCACCTAAATGTAGAAACCAGTACGTCACAAACAAATATTCCCGCATTGTTGTTACATCAAAGCATATGTTTGATAGCGTTTTCATTTTTTTGGGGTGATTTTGAAGTTAAATAATGGAATTCATGGCTATTCATTCCCTCCAACCAAATACATAATTGCATTTAATAAACTGCAATTATCATAAAAAGAAGAGTTTCCAGACTAAGTGGTATCCCAGGATCTTTTATTTTTGCATACCCTCTAATAAAGGTGTTATCCTGTCACATAAAAACATAATCTTTTTCTAATAACACAGCACAATATTGTATGATATTGATCAATATTCGATATATTGTACAACATTTTTTCATATCATATAGGTTGAATAACATCATGTCCAACATTATTGTACAGTATTGAGAAATAGGCTGTGCTACCTGAGTTAAGAATTGCCAAAAATGATTGTATAGCATTGGATAACAACTATTGTAATGTATAACTTTTTGTGTGAATAGAGTCTGTTTAATGATTCTAAATTGTTATATTTGGTGATTAATCCATGGTATGCGATTATAAATAACAAAAAATCGTATTTTTATTTAACGATCAAAGTAAAATATATACTAGAAAGTAAAATTTGTAAAAATATTTAAAAATATTATCATAATTGGAAAGGGGGGATAAAAATATGAAAAAGAATGGATTCTCCACTTTTCCAAGTTGATTAGCTTTTAGAATTTTGTCTTTCCTAAACAAAATTTTATATTCCGCTTGTTTAAAAGTCGCATAGAGGAACTTTACTTAGCGTGTAAAAATTGAATTAGGGAGAAGGAAACACAGTTTAAAAGTGCGAAAAAAATCGTTTAGAAAATCGTTATGAAATGCATAATGTAATATAATATTTATTCACCATGGGATCCTTCAGGTCTCATCAAGTACTGTATCCGCAAAACTGCGTAACGGAATCACCTAATATTTCCTGTTGAATTTTTAAAGCATCTCAGTAATGCTGTTTTTCAAAGTAAAAACATGGGTTTCTTTTAAATATATACACAGTCAAAAAACACAATAATTCAAATTAGGTAAACGATGTAGCAACTTATTATTTTGGAAACATCTGCTAACTATGCAATCCTCGTCTAAAGTTCGATGGAGCAGTTGTGTAACAGAATTAGTCATGTGAGGCACTGATCCATCGTACAAGAATAGTGTTGAATTGAGACAGTTTCTGATTTTCAAAATGGGAATCGCATTACTTTATAAAAAATGAGGTAACTAGAACCTGTTTTGGTTAAGTAAGATAACCCTAATATTTTAAACTTTTTTGAAAAAAAAAAAAAAATGAAACAGGCCAGCAGTCGTTCCACACCAAACTATAACAAACGTTGAATGTAAGGGTTTCCCTAAAAACTATGCGGGTTGTATCCCAGACATCGGTTTTTTTCCCATCTCTTAATGTGTCCGACTGCGTTATAAACACTGGTTATCGAACACACTGGTGAATATTTTATGAATATTTCTTGTGGCTTAGACTTTCCTCTTTCCGAAACAGTTATTTTTTTTCAAGAAAAGGAAGTCCTGCCTTATCATCCAATGTCCTCTATTTTCCAGATAATTTTTGGCTAAAATTTTCTGAAAACTTCAATTACCATGAAAAATTTCCCACTGATAACATATCTCAGAAACTAAAAGAGTTATTTATATAAAAATAACATCTTGTGTTTTAAATAATGTGGGCAATGAGATGAACCAGAAGTTTTATTATTGGCGAAATACTTTTTTCATTTATTGGTGTTTTCAGAAAAAAATATTGTAAATATATAAAAAATATTGTATATTCAGCAAAAAATATTTTAAAAATATAAAAAATTTAAGGAAAAAAAAACATATTTAAAATATTATTAACCATTTAAAAAATATTATTAACCATAATTGTTAACCATTTTGGTTAAATTTTACTGAAATGTGCTACACATTTTCCTATTTCACAAAATATATTATATTTTCAAATAGTTTTTATTTTGTATTTATTGTGTTTCTAATTCAATATGTATCTAAAAACCATAAATATTTTCTAAAAAATCCAATTTTTTTTTTTCTTTCAAACGTATTCAGATAACTTAAGATGGCCATATTCGTTCAAAGCAGCGCTAATTCTTTGGTCATAGCCTTTTACTTACAAAGCACGTTCTACCTTTTAGAAAACCATGATTATAACTTACAGAAACTTGACTTTTATGATGATAAAAGTGAAAAATTTAATTTGCATTCATTTTAAAATTGAAGTAGTATTCCTTTTGATATAACACAGTCGTTTTAATAAAGAAAGTAAAAAACTCTTTTTAACCTTTAACTGGGGAGGCGAAAATTTAGGATGTAACTGGGGAGGTGCGGTCTACGTGACCATATTTTCATTATAATATCAGCCAATGTATTCTGAAGACATTCTCTAAACATATAAATATGTTTTCAAATTTTTTTCGAAATATTTTATCAATGAAGAAAGTAAATGCTTTAGAACATACATTTTCTTCTTAATTTACATGTAGCAATAAATAATGTTCTTAAAAATACAGATAACTGCATACTTTTTAAATCTTATTTATTTTTCCAGCATTTAAAGATATATAGAAAACAATAAAATGTATAATTCAACAATTATATGAAAATTTAAAAAAAAATGGCATTAGGTAAAATGGACATTTTTTTATTGGCTTATGTGACATTAATAGCCAGTTTCCTAAGGCATTTAAAACTTACTAGTTAAGAAGTGTTATAAAAATCCACCTATAAATTTTGAGCATATATCACTTGATATATTAATATATTTTATAAATTTTTCAAAAACATTATCCTAGAAAAATTAGCCGATATATTTCTTTGAACATACATATCAGAATCATTTCTGTGCGAACTTACATCGAAAAACGTTTCTATACAATGATCCACATCAATAAAATCACTTTCTGCTTCATTTAAAAGTGTCTGGTGCCCTACTTCATAATACAATCAGTAAATTGGATGATATTATGCTCACATATTTAATCGAATCTCAGATTCCAATAATTCCTTTTAAAATAAAAAGAACATTAATAAAAATGAACGTGTAAATTTTCGGTTTCAGAATTCGTATAACATATAAAACTTCAGTATAATGAATCGATTCAATTTCAGGGAGTTCTAAATACAAGGTGGTTATAATGAAAGTGCAAGTGTTTGAAGGACTCTAAAAAAGAAACTACTTGAAGTATGTGGATGGAATTTGGTACATGTTACATTTACAGCATGGGGAAATTAATTACGCAATAAAAAATTTAGTTCATTTTTCGCTATAGATGGCCTTACAAATTATTATGTACTATGTCCCTGTATTATGTCAAAACGAATACAACTTCGATTTTATAATAGTAGGTATATGTTTGCAAGTGATAGACATTACTTTGTCAAAGATTGAAATTTGTCTCTGCTTTTCAAGACTGAAATTGCCTCTATTTAATCCTATTTATGTAAAATGGAGCACTACACCACTTTCTCATTCTGTTACGCGACCGCTCCATCGAACTTTTAGCGAGGATCGTATAGATAGCACATGTTTTCAAAATGGGTGGCCACATTGTTCACCTGGTTTGAATCCTTGTGTTTCCTAGCTGTGGATATATTTAAATGAAATGTAACTCTGTCTTTTCTTCAAAAAGCTGCATTACTAGACGTCCCAGAAATTCAGCAGGAAACATTAGGTATCTACAGTGGATCACGCTGTCTTGTGTCTACAGCATTTGATAGGATCCAAAGGATGTCTTATTGAGCACATGTTGCAATACATCACGCATTTCATAATTTAACAAAGGAAAATGTTATAAGTGCGATGCATAAATTATTCTCATTGAAAAGTACCACCTATGACACAAAGTTGAACTATTTTTAATTGGGTAATTCATTTCTCATGCTGTAAATATAACATATACTTAATTTCCTCGACATGCCCTGAATGGTTTTTCTTTTATAGTCCTTTAAACTCTTGTACCTTAATTATAAGCCACCTGTATTTCTCATTTCGGGAACCTCTTGAAGAAAAAAACATTCTTCTTCCAGGCTCTTTATGTAACTAAGTATAACCCATTGTGACACTTTCCTCGTGTCTGCTGTGCTCTTTTTTCACTCTACGCCCGTCGGAAGTGAAATAATATTTTATTTCTTTTGCGTTGTGGAGATATTTACATAAGCAATATGAAAAAAATAAAGATGCTCATCTGGACCCGATTGTATGAGAGATGCCTTACCGAAAATAACCCAATATCATAGGTTGCCAACATGTTCTGTTAGTACAGGTTCTTCGCAAATTTTCTTTTTTTATCTTCTTTTTTATGGTATGTGTTTATCAGTAACGAACTAATAAATATAGAAGCACCATTAGTTCTTCTATATATAGTACTGCTTTTCGTTCATTAGATTAGTATTTCTATTGATGGATATTACAAAAGAGTATGCTATGTTTGTGTTGACTGATATGGTTTGCTTTGATGTGTAGGTTATTTAAAAAAATATTTAGAATTCAATGACCGGAAATCTACTATGGATATTGCAAAACACTTTTGAATAAACCATACTTTTAACCCGTAACTGGGGAGGTGTGGTCTACGAGACCGAATTTCCCTTATACTCAATTTAAATTTTCTGATGAAGGAATTAGTATGAAAACCACCCAATATATATTGCAGATATTTATCTTGATATATAAATACGTTTAAGAAATTTTTCAAAATACATTATCATTAAAAAATGCAAATGCTTTTGAACATACATTTTCTTCTCAAATTACCGTATATAGTATGCTTTCTGTACGATAAATAATATGCTTGAGAATACATATTACTCTTTTCTTTTTAAATCATGTGTACTTTTTTAGTGTATAAAGGTACACAGAGAACAATATGATGTAAAATTAAACAGTTATATGAAAAATAAACAAATAAAATGACAATAGGTGTAATTGGCTTTTTTTTATCGCGTGCGATTTTTATAGCATCATTTTCTAAAGTAGCATACGTTAAGAACTAGTATAAAAATCATAAATTCTGTATATATTTCTCGTGGTATATTAGTGCATTTTATAAATTTTTCAAACTACATTATCATTAAAAAATTAATTATGTCTGATTATACATATCAGAATCTTTGAGTGCGAAGTTTCATTAAAAACTTCATGACAACTACAGTAAAAATGTCTAGAACACTGCTTTGTAATAGGATCAGTAAATTAGATATAATTCGAGACTTTTTTAACGCCCTCTTCTAAGCTTTGTTTGTCAATGGGACACTAGTAGAGAGACCACGCGACCAAAGAAATAGTTGAAACACTTTTCAAAAGAATTTGTTCAAACTGATTGAAAAAGTGCAGGTGTATTTAAGTTCTCAAAACTGGAAGCTACAGGATCAACCCATTTAGTTGATCTGAAAACAGAATAGGTGTAAACGAAAGTCAATCGCTAGCGGTCTCAAAAACCGCACGTCATCAGTTAAGGGTTAAAAAAGAAGCTGTCCGACAAAAAACCCGCCCTAGCATCTGAGTACAATTGTTGGTAATTATTAAACTTTGATGTGAATTCGGAATTTAATATAATGGCATTTATTGAATGCATCGTCTGATCTTTGGTGTGGGTTTTGGCAATTTATCCTTGGAGCAGGATTTGTTATCTGAAAACCAAATTTTTGCTTAAGACAAGATTTCCCAAATTGAATTAAATCAAAATTCCATTCATGATAGCAATTATATTAGCCATATTGTACATTATCTTTGATTTATTTAACACTTTTCATTTTTAACCATCGAATTGTTATTGCCGCATTGAAACGAAACATTGCCGAGTCTGCATAGCTGAATGGTTATAACGCTGAACTCCTAGTCCAGAAATCGTGTGTTATAATCTTTGTAGACTTAAAATTGGTTTAATTAATTTTCCTTGATTTCGTATTTCAGAAGATTTAGGACCTTTCTCTAAATTACCTGATAAGTGCTCTGAGCTTTTCTTACTGTCTGCAGAAAGGTATTCTGGAACTTTCCCTACGTGTATAAAAGCTGAAGATCTTTCAGTCGCTGTGTTCTTAGTTCAGAGTTGAGGTAATGAATATATTTTACTCTTCGTCTTGTGTTGTATCTACATGACAATATGCTTCTGAACCATTGTTAGATTTCTATAGTAGTCTGTTTCATACATGTCGGATCTGTGTATCAAATTGTATCTCTCTTGTTCCTCTTGCATTTTATGCTTTGCTGATAATTTATATTTGAAGAACCGGGTTCAGAAATTTAATTAGTAGATTATGTGCAAATTTTTTTAGAAGTGCAGTACTTTGATGCAAAGACGGTATATTAAATTTAGACAGTCATGCCAATCATTTTAACAGGCATATATGCCAAAAAATATATTTTTCGAACTCATTGAGGTCTGAAAATTCGTAAATTTGCCAAATTCTCGGTTAATAATTTTTTTGAAAAATGCGATACCTTCTATTTACATCAGAAAAGAGAAAATCAAATGCATGGATATTGAAAATTCAGAAGTATTATAACTAATAACTGATCTGCAGAATTTGCAATTTGATACATAATCAGATAGATATATTTTAAAATTAGATAAGGTAGATTTTGAAAGATGTTTAATTTACAGTCATTTTTTTTTTCATAAAAGTTACCTAAACAATTGTTTCAGATTTTTTTTGTTACTTTTTAACATTTTTTGAGCATTTGAAGATTCAAATGTAAGATTATGTAACAAACCAGGCAATAAAAACAATCCAAAAACATTCTAATAAAATTGATAAAGATTACGAATTAATCAACAACTTGTAGAGATGAATATTTTCTAATATCGATAAAAATATTTTTTTTCTTTTTAAATGCATAGAAAAAACAGCTACAGTATATTGGTGTTTCAAGAAAAAATCTTCATTCATACTTTTCCATAACATGTACCCATTTAACATATACCCATAACATGTACCCATTTAACA
>JAPMOQ010067537.1:0-10464 GCA_026543055.1 Argiope trifasciata | reverse complement strand
CCAGAGGGTTTTAATGAATGGAAAATTAGGGAATATGACGTGGTTTTAGCTTGATGCTTTCACAGAATCGAAATGTGAATGAATAAAATTGTTGAGGCCTCAAAATGCGAAGGCAACAAACAGGTGATTTCTCTTTTTTTAAAAATTAGAATTGGCTTTCACAGTATAGCATTTGAATCACCTATCGTCTGCTGTCACAATTTATTCCCTAGAATTCCCTGGGTAATTGCCTAGCTCGCGTAACATTTTTAAAAAAGAGACCAAACAAATTAAAATAATCGGAGCTACTGAAAAAGTAAAGGACGCTCATTTCGGATTAAATCACTAGCAGATAGCAATCAACAGGTTCGTAAAGTGCCGTAAGTTACAAAAAACCTGAAAACTCTATTTACAAGAAAAAGCATTCTATAGATTTTCCGTTCTGTAATTAAAATTCCGATCGTTTGCAAAAAGAAGCTGTTGCCAATCGGCAATTTGTAAATACAAAATAAACAATGTTTTTCCCGATGTCTTTTCTCTATCCTCGATTTACAGCCTTGTTACCCAAGAAGCTGCATTTGGTTGTAAATCATGTGTTTAATCACCCGATCAAATTACTTTCAATCTAAAGAACCGAGCAACCATCATAATCTTTCGACCCAAAAGCATATTCTTCGTTTGTGTTGTCGGTTGAAGCCGTTCTTCAGGTGAAAATGAAGTTTTCTCTTCACTGCAGCTAAATCCTCCCGAGTTCCGAAAGCAAATGTTACGGTCCTTTAAGGGCCAAAGAAAGATTATCTTTTGTTTTGGGGATTACCATTTTTCTTCTTTGTATTTTAGTCCCATCCATTCTTTCACTTTTTTCGGTCATCTCAAAATCCCGTCTTTTAGGGTCGGTTACTGTGCATTCATTCATCCAGCAAAATAATTTCAAGTGTTTTAGTTTTTGAATAATTTTTTATCGGCAAATGGGGAACAAAAAAGTTTAGAGGTTGTAAAAATGTGCTTTATGAAAAGTAAATAAATGGTATATATTTTACACGCATTATTAATGATAGGAAAAAACAATATATATTTTAATTAATTCAATGGTGCGTCATTTTTGAGACACGAAAAGCAGTTTAGTTTAGTTATATTAACGGTCCCTTTTAAGAATCTTTAATGGTTTATCTCGTATTTTTGACCCACGATCAAATGACGAGGATGGTACATATCCCAGGTAGAAGTTTATTGCAATATATTGCACAATACTGCGCGATATTATAGGATATTTAACTTCGGCATCCTCTCATAGGGGTTGCGTGTCTTCCCCATGATCTAGGAATCCCGGGTTCAAGTACCGGTTCGAACATGGTTGTTATTCGGTCTTTTCTGTGAGTGAGGGGCTGTGAAGCATTAAATAGTCCAGTAGTAATCTTGGCTCTAATTTTCACGAATGAACAAGCAAGACAAACTCTTGCATTTTAGCTTGATTCAGCGGGAATGTAAAGTGCCGTAAGAGACAACGGAAAAATGTAGAAATGGAGCTGGCCATTTATGGAAAAAAGTAGATTTTTCAGAATTTTTATCAAGAAGACATGAAGATTTTTATTTAATGCAAGACAAAAATAGCTCAGGGCCGCGGTCGTCTAGAACGTCTGTCTCGCAACCGAAAGGTAGGGAGATCTGTCCTCGTTTCTGCCAAAGACCGCCGTATTGGCTGATGGCAGTTCAATAGGTTGGGACTGCTAAGTGCCCATCACAAATGATACCTCTAATTTAGGGATGGGTAGATCTCTTTGATCTAGATTTTGACTCTCGGATGGATGCACGGGTTCCACCACACCCTAAAAAGGTTTTATCGTGTGTGTTCGAGCAAAGTCGTCCTTTCACCTAAACGGTGCTCATCAGCAACGAAAGGCGCTCACCTCTGCCTTCATTCGAAAGTCCTCCACGTTCCCATGACAAATGATATCTCTGAATCAAGGATGAGTTGCTCTCTGATTTGATTCCAAATCCTGACTTGCGGATGGATGGATGAGTTCGATTGCCCCCTGAAAAGTGTTGTGTTGTGTGTGTTGTACTTTTACCTGAACGATGCTCGTTCACAACAAAAGGCGCACACTTCTGCTTTCGTTCGAAAGAGCTCCACTCATTCGACTTGGTATAACCAAGTGGCATTAGACCGACCCGATCCGATATATATTTATCGGGTCGATAAAATTATTTGGTCATAGAAAGGAATAAAAAAATAACGACTTTGCTTCTCTCAGAAAAAAATTATAAAACAATCTCTCATGCCTTACTGTTAGAGTAAAACGAAATATATTTAAACTTTGAATATCCTTCGAAAATATTTAACACAGATTTTAAAATCATATTTCGTATACTTTGAAACAAGATTTATCTTTTACATTTTTCAAATTAAATGGTCGCTTTGGGCAATAAAACTGAACAAGATATATTTAATCATCTCGAACTTTTTGGAAAAGTATCGTATATCTGGCGTAAATGTTCTTTCCTAGAGCAATTTGAAACGGCAAAGATATCTGCGATTTCCGGGTCATTTAAACTTCCCAATTAAATTTTTCTTCTTCACTTAATTCTCCTGCATCGTGTTTCGAAATACATTTCTCTTAAAACGTGGGTTTTCGGTTAGGTTGAAAAATTTATTGATACGAAATGGATTTGCAACAACATTTGCTGCAAATTAAATTGATTCAAAAGAATATAAATCTAAAAGTGAGTATTGACTAAGCAAATATTCAACTGAAATGTTTAGAATATACGAGAAATATTACGAATAAATTTCATAATATTTAATGTTACTACGGATTTGGAAAAGGCAATTTATATAAATGATTACCTTATTTTTATATGGTATAAAATGCTTGAAAAAAAATTGGCAGGAAATTTCAAATATTACTTGGCTGTGAAAAATATTTCTTATTATATATTAAAAAAATCTCAGACAGTGAAAAATCGATGTTTAAGGCTTGTTTTGTGACATAAATTTAATCTAAATAAATAAAGATGAATGTTTGTCTGTATGTCTCTAATGCGCTGCCATACCGCTCATCCAGATGCGATATAATTTAGTCAGATTATTGTTTAAGTCTACATAGTTATAAAGATAGAACGATTATTAAAAATTAAAAATTGAATCTGAACTGCATCTGTTTACCAAGGGTTCATCTCCAAACTACAAGCTGAGGAGACAAAAGATTCTGTAGAAATGTTAAATACAAGTGGAAGGTTAATATTTGGTACACAATTTGGCTTGCAAGTCAGTTTCAGAGGTAACAACCTTATGACGGATTATGAAAGAAAGTTTTCGAGAGACCAACGCTGTGGGGTTTAATTTTAATTGTTTTTGCGTTTTTCGCTGCAACTATGAAACAATTTTCCAGTACAAATAATGTCGCAGCATCCGAATTTTCAAAAATTATCTTTTTTTTTAACAATATTAACGTTTTTATGGCATAAATATATTTTGTTTAATCTATTTTGGAAGAAAATATTTTTAATCAACTTTTCTAAAATTAAATTTGAGAATCCTGAACGAATATTAAATGAATTACGAGATACCATAAATAGTTCCTTTTATTGCCATTCTGAAAGAACACCAAGTTTTACAATTCTCAATCATAAAGTATGCGTAAGGGACAGTCTAAAGATAATCAAACGGGATAGTCTGAATTATTATACATTAGTTTCTTACAACATACAAATTCTTTCAGGCAGATATTTGTCTGTGAAGTTTAATTCATAAATTATGATAAATCTGAAAAACAATTTTTTCGATATTATAATTTATCCAATATATTCAAAACAAAAATTCTAAGGCTGTTTTGTAATATCTCTATAATTGAATTTCGAAAATAAATATTATCTTAAGAGCAAAGCACAATAACCTTTAACATCAAAATCGAAAACTTCTCTAACTGAAAGAAAAAAAAATCATCTGATATCTCATTAAGAAGACCGACATTTTCCATTTATTTTGAAGCTTAAATGTATTTGGAATCCTTTTCCGATATCAATTGATAGAAGCAAACGCTTCGCTCGAAATAAAGATTCCGAAATCGTTGAATATAGTTTGTTTCGCTTAAAAGGGGTTGTTAAAAACCGTACGAAGCAAGTTTCAATTTATTTTCTTTCGAAGTAAAGAAAAGGTGTTTGAGAGGAAACTATCCCAGCTTCAAAACAAAACCCTTTTGATTGTTTCTTCTGGAAACATTTCCTATTCTGGGGTTGTTTTCGTTATTGTGGATTCCATCCGTTTGTGTTTTGTGACTCTCGAAAACGAGGGACCTTGCCCGTCTATCAAAGAATATGGGTTTATGTTGGTATATTTGTTTAGTTATAATAATGTTTCCTTTGTAAATAACACTTGGGCTATTTCGAAGAATGTGGGGCTTTATCATATTGTTATCAAATAGGGATATCTTTCAAAATTCGATTTGTTTTCTTTAAAAGTACATACCATACAAGTAGAGAGTCCTCAAACGTTTCGATTTATAAAATGTTATTAATCTAGTTTTTGAAGAAATCCCTTTTTAAGAAAAACAATTCTGCTGATTATAAAATATTAGCTGGTACCCGATGTGTTGCTGCCACTGAAAATATAATATTAAGTACAATCAATTCATAATTTGGCAATGATTTATGAAATAGGTTGAACGGTATGACATTATATAAAGTATGAACAAACAAATAGTCATGTTTATGAATTAGATTTGTGTATTCTTTTAAAATGGTAAAACTTGGTGTTCTTTTAGAATGGCTACTAAAGAAACTATTTATCGTATCTATTGATTCGTTTCATATTCGCTCAGAAATCTCAAATTTAATTTTAGAAAAGGTGATTAAAATATGTTCTTTTAAAATTGATTAAACATAGAAAATATATTTTAACCTTAAAATTGTTAATAGGGTAGAAAAGATAAGTTTTAGAAGAAAAAAAATTATTTGTACTGTAATATTTTTTGCAGTAAATATTATTTATAATTAATGGAAAATTATTTGTAACATAATGTTTTTGAAAGTTACCACGAAAAACGCTAACATTTAGCTAAAATTTTAAAACTCTCTGGTTTGGTCTCTCCAAATGTTTCTCGCATAATCTGCTATAAAGTTGTTACTTCTGAGAAAGACTTGCATGGCATTTGCTTACTATAGCTATAAAATAATAATAAAAATATTAGAATTTTAGCGTTCAAAATTTCTTTCTTATGAATAGTCCTTATGTTCACACCTCGGTGATGCAAACTATACAACCGCCAAGTTATGCTGAGTGGAGATCAAACAAAAATGGATATGCAAAGTCAAAATCATTGATAAGAATCAATTATTCTAATTTTTGAAAGCAAATATTTGTTCATGAAAATTTTCTTTTCCATTTTTTTCATAAACATGTTACCGTTTACTCCACCGTTAACATGACATCTCAAACTCTAATAAAGATATTTACATAAAAATTTCAACGATTGTTTTACTAAAATGAGCCAAAAGTTTATTATTGGTGAAATGCTTTTTCATTTATGGGTGTTATTAGAAAAATTAAGTTGTGAATTTATGGGAAAATATGGTAAAGCATATATACGTATATTTTTACCCGTCACTTCTTTGAATCTCTTTATTCTTCTTAGATGTTGGTTCCTTTCATTCATCATTGTATTCTATAACTTGCGTTTCAAGAAAGATAGGATTACCATATTACAACTTTGTGTAGAGTGTTAGCCATTTTCGTTCAATTTCTTTAAAATTTACACACTTTTTACCATTTCTCAATGTATATTACATTTTCAAATAGTTTTTTTTTGTCTTTTTAGCATTTATAAGTGACAGAACATCTAAAAACCGTATATAATTATGGAAAAATCTAATTTTTTAAAAATTTTACTGCCAACCTAGGCGTACACCGTAATATTTCGTGAACTTATTTTCAGATTATTTACTATCATTCACTATTACGTAGCAAACCAACTGTGAATTCATTCTGATTAGCGTCACGAAAAGTATTTATAATTTTATCGAAACGGACGCAATAGGTCACATTTATTCCCCATTTCCGGATATAATCCAAAATAATTTCAGATGTATTTTTTTCTATTAGAAGAGTCATAGATTCATTTCATATGGGAAACGCTGCCAAGTCCATTATTCATGCGATATCCAATTGCTTCTGGCGAAAGACAAAATGGATGAGACATCGCGCGCATAAGGCTTATCGAATTTTGCACGAATGTGCGAGTTATCTTTCATTTCGGTGGAACGAAATCAATCGGCAAGCATCAAAGAACCGATTTATTAAAGGGATAAGAAGGACAAGGGTCGACTACTGCCACTTGGTCATACTAAGCCGAATGAAATTTAGCTCTTTCGAATGAAGGCAGAGGTGTGCGCCTTTCGCTGTATAGCAAATATTCATTTTTATGCATTAGATTTGTGCATTCATTTAAGATTGTAAAGCTTGGTTTTCTTTCAGAATGGTCATGAAATAAACTATTTACTGTATATCGTGATTCGTTTCATATTCGTTCAGGATTATCAAGTTGAAGGTTAGAAAACGGGATCAAAATATTTTCTTTTTAAACTGATTAAACATAAAAAATATATTCATACCTTAAAATTGTTAATAGGGTAGAAAAGATAAAATTTAGAAAAATATTATTTGTACTTTAATATTTTTGCACTAATTATTATTTATAATTAATGCAAAATTGTTTGTACTTTTGCACTAATTATTATTTATAATTAATGTAAAATTATTTGTATATTTGTACTATAATATTTTTGGAAGTTACTGCTAAAAACGCTAACATTTAACTAAAATTTTAAAACTCTCAGGATTGGTCTCTCCAAAATTTTCTCGCATAATCTGTAATAAGGTCGTTACTTCTGAGAAAGACTTGCATGATATTTGCATTCTATAGTTACAAAATATTAATAAAAATATAAGAAATTTAATCATTCATCATTTCTTTCGTATGAATAGTCTTTATGTTCACACCTCAGTGATGTAAACTATACGACAGCCAAGCTATGCTGAGCGGAGATAAAACAAAAATGGGTATGCAAAGTCAAAATTATTGATACGCATCCATTATGCTGGTTTTTGAAGGCAAATATTTGTTCATAAAATTTTCTTTTCCATTTTTTTCATAAAAATTGAAGGAAAATTTAATCTCCATTAAAAATCCTTTAATTTTCGAAAAAATTCTCCACCGTTAACACGATATCACAAAATCAAATAAAGATATTTACATAAAAAATTCAGCGAGTGTTTTAAATAATATGGGTTATAAAATGAGCCAAAAGTTTATTGTTGGTGAAATGCTCTCTTATTTATAGGCTTTTTTGAAAAGTTAAGTTGTGAATTTATGGTAAAATATGGTAAAGCATATATATTCATATTTTTACCCGTAACTACTTTGAATCGCTTTATTTTTCTTAGATTTTGGTTCATTATATTCATCATTGCACTTAAAGAAAAAGGGGATTGCTGCATTATTATTTTGTGTGGAGTGTTATCCATTTTGGTTCAATTTCATTAAAATTTACTTCACGTTTTACCATTTCTCAAAATATATTACATTTTCAAACTTTTTTTTAGTATTTATAATTAACAATGCATCTAAAAACCATAAATAGTTATTGAAAAATCCAATTTTTCAAAAATTCTACTTCGAGCCTAGCCGGATACCTTAATATTTTGCGAAATTAATTTCAAGTTATTTACGATCATTTACCTTCACACAGGAACCCAACTGTGAATCAACTACGATTAGCGTCTTGGAAAGTATTCATCATTTTATCGAAACGGACGCGATAAGTCTCATTTATTCCCTATTCCCGGAGTTAATCCAAAGCAGTTTCGAATGTATTTTTTTCTATTAGAAGAGTTATAGATTCATTTCATATGGGAAACGTTGTCATTTCCATTGTTCATGCGATATCCAATTGTTTCTGGCGAAAGACGAAATGGATGATAAATCGCGAGCATAAGGCTTAAAATAGGATTTTGGGATGTTGTTATGGCTTATCGTTTTTTTTGGACACCCAGATATGCGAATTATCTTTCATTTTGGTAGAATGAAATCAATCGGCGTGCATCAAACAACCGATTTGTTATGGGGATAAGAATTACTAGGGTCGGGTCGGTCTAATGCCAATAATATTGTTACAAACCTATGGTTTTGCTTTCCCGCTCTGATACTGTCACCGTAAGGGAGAGAGATTTACAGTAATATATATTGGATAGTGAATGGGTGTGACGTCAGACGTTCCAAGTCTTGTCGACAAAATTGGTGACCATTTGGCAACATTGGAGACAAAATGGAAAGTACCCGAAACATCGAGAATTTTCCCGATCCGTCCATTAGTAGCCGAGATGCATCCAGAACGCTCCTGATTGGTCCAGAAGATGTTAGCCCCGCCTTCTACCGATATATAGAAGCAAGTCGAAGCTGAGGAGTGGTGGAAGTGAAAGAAGTCGAAGCTGAGCAGAGTTGGAGAAAAAGGGAAGAAGAAGACTCAAAGAAGAATCAAGGTGTGAATGAAGCGAGAAGCAGCGCAGTTGAAAAGGAGAAGACCTCACAGAGAGGTCTTGAACTGAGGAGTCCTGAAAGATGGACTGTTATGTGGCGTATTCTGACGAAGCCTGTGTAGTAGCCTATTGTGTCGTCGTAGGGAAGAGAGTTGTCCCGAACTGAGGAGTAGTCCCGTTGTGCGAAGTAGTGAGTCGTCAAGAAGAGACAAAAGAGTAATTTCCGCCTGTTCCGGAGAGACTACGTGGAGTCCCTTAAGAGAATCCCTTAAAGATTCCCTCTCCTGCTGAACCCTGTCTGGCCGCTTCGTGAGCTGTGGACATTGTCACTACAGAAATTCAGCCTGTCGACTACTATCTGCAGTGTGCTGTCCTGACTTCGACCTGTAAATAAACGCCTGTGGTGTGTCATCTACTGAAGGACTGGTCATTGTTTGCATGTCATCATCTCACACCATACACAACCACTATACAAAGGCAAAAAAAAGAATCCGATGGATTTTTGGATAAAGGATAGGAAATCCGTAACAATACCTTTACTATGAATTATGCATAAAATTTTCTTTCTCATCACTTCGGTCGATTTGAGTAGGGCCCTTTAATCTCTTTCAAATGGACAGCAGATAATTGTACACTGAAGTGAAAAAAGTCATGGGATAGCAATATGCAATTATACAGATGGCAGTAGTATCGCGACGAAAAAGTATAATTGCGCAGTTCGTTTTCCAGAGCTTTCATTTGTGTTCAAGTTATTCATGTGAACAGGTTTTTCGTGATTTATGGCGGCACGACGAGAATTAACAGACTTTGAACGTGGAAAGTTAGTTGGAGGACGCATGGATCATTCCATTGGGGATATCGTTGGTGAATTCAACATTCCGAGATCTACAGTATCAAGAGTGTGCCGAGAGTATGAAATTTCAGGCATCACATCCCATCATGGGCAGCGCAGTGGGCGACCACCTGCACTTAACGACCGAGACAGCCGACGTCTGTGTAGAATGGTCAATGTCAATAGAAAAGCAACACTTCGTCAAATAACTGCAGGGATCAATGTGGGACGTACGAAGGACGTGTCCGATAGGACTGTGTGGCGAAATTTGTCTTCCTTGGGCTATGACAGCAGAAGACCGACTCGAGTGCTTTTACTGACAGCACGTCATCGCCTGCAGCGACTCTCCTGGGCTCGTGAGCATATCGACTGGTCCCTAGAGTAGTGGAAAACCATGGCGTGATCAGATGAGTCATGATTTCAGTTGTTACGAGCTGATGGTAGAGTTCGAGTGTGGCGCAGACCTCACGAAGCCATGGGCCCAAACTGTCAGCAAGGCACTGTTCAAGCTGGTGGTGGCTGCATAATGGTGTGGGCTGTTTTTACATGGCATGGACTCGGTCCTCTGGTGCAACTGAACCGATCATTGACTGGAAATGGTTATGTTCAGCTGTTTGCAGATCACTCGCAGCCATTCATAGACTTCACGTACCCACACAACGATGGGATTTTTATGGATGACAATGCGCCATGTCACCGGGCCAGAACTGTTCGCGATTGGTTATAAGAACATTCCGGACAGTTCCAGCGCATGATCTGGCCACCTAGATCACTCGATATGAATTCCATCGAGCATTTATGGAACATCATCGAAAGGTCAGTTCGTGACCAAACTCATGCACCATCCACACTTTCACAATTATAGACGTCTATACAGACAGCATGGCCCAATATTCCTGCAGAGGATTTCCAACGACTTGTGACACGTCGAGTTGTTGCACTTCGCCGGGCAAAAGGAAGACCGACAGGATATTAACAGTCATCCCATGACTTGTCACTTCAGTGCATATGTATTTCCCACATCTCACAGATAGAAGACAAATGCTCGAACTAGGACTCGAACATGTGATGCCGAGATCGCGGGAAAGAAATGCCGCCTTTATGAAAGGACGCCGGCTGAATG
>JAPMOQ010067523.1:0-19743 GCA_026543055.1 Argiope trifasciata | reverse complement strand
TTTCGCTGCGATACTACTGCCATCTGTATATTTGCATATTGCTATCCAATGACTTTTGTTACCTCAGTGTATGCCAAATACATATAAATACATATTGTTCATAATATATGAATCTAGTTCTCTTAATCTTTCTAGTACAATTTTTCTATTTCTTCCCCACTCAGATCAGTTACACCAATAAACCTTTTAAATGACACATTTATAGTTGACATTTTCTCTTCAAATTTTTCATATGAAATAATAATAATTGAAGTTTGTTCATTACGGGAAATATTAGAAGTACAATCCATTTGGAAACTATAGTACATGGCTACTTTTACATCATGTTTAATTTTGTTTAGACCTTCATTTCCTAGCTCATGAATAGTTTGTTCTTGTGATTTATATGCTAAATGATGCACAATTCTATTTTTAGAATTTATTATTTCTTTTATATGATCTATGAACACAAGGTAGCATTTACTTAATAATTCGACTAAACTTAAAAATTTCCATTATTAGGCTTAATTTTTATTTAGTTGGTTCCTCGAAGTGGAAGATTATTACATGCCAAAAACAGAATCAATCTACAATTCTTTGAATGAGTAATTCTGGTCTTGCTGTTTCCTTACTTATATGAACTTGATTTGTTTTTTCAATAGCCGAAAATAAATTTAGACGTTTTAATAATTCTTTCAAAGCAATAAAAGAATTAGTATGACAACAAGAACTTTCATGATCTTTGATTACATTTGACAGATTTCTCCAGTTATAGCTATCTATACATAGTGTATTTTGGTCATTTCTTTTAGAAAACAGTACACAGCTAAAACAAAATACAGCATCTTTGAATAAATTAATCAACTACGAAGTTGAGTTTCACAATTTGGCATTTTTTAAAGTGGTATGTAGTGGAAAATGATCTAACTTCAGCATTTTAATAAAATCTCCTTTATGTTGCATAGGTTCAACTTTAACACAAAACATTCTAAATTTATCAGTTATTATACTTGGCAATTAAACCAGGGTCATTTATACTTTCTTGATCATATTTGTTATTGTCAGTTTCGTCGTTATTCTCAGATTTGGTCACATTTGTATAAACACACGATTCTTCAACAAATGTTGCCGTTTCAACATAGTTGCTAGAATTACTTTGTAGCCAAGAAAACATATCTACTTGCACCTTCTTCCTTCCGCGATTTTAGCTTTCCTTCTCTTTTCTTTTCCTGAAGTTTTCTTCTTTTTACACCCAGAGGGATATTTCCTTGGCGTGGACTTGGTTATACCTACTTGGTTATTGAATGATCTATCAAATTATTATATGCTATACTATAAGCTATTATCTAATAGATGAGGTGAGTGACTGTAAATCTACTTATCGTATGTTAGAAATGCTTTGCATGTTTACATAAGACTATAATATATATTATGAACGTATATATCCGAATCCACGTACTGCTTAATTTAAACTTCATCCATAATTCTTTTCATTCCGATCATAGCCGGTGAAGCAACAATGCAATGGGAATTAGTAAGAGTTGATCTTATAATTTATCTTTATTTTATTTTTTGTTTGAGCAACTTAATATAAACAATTATACATCGATGCACACATAAAAATATTTCATAGGTTGCAGAAAACAGTATATAGCTGATGTTTTACAAGTCCATTTGAAACCAGCCTCAGCACCCAGAAATAGTACCGCTCTGTCTTAACATGTATGAAGAGGATTTCTTTATTCATAAATCAACCTTCCCCTTTTTTATAGGTATAACCGCGATCATTGTCTAATACGGCGTCAGTCGACACACAGCCAGTCAAGTGGAATCAAACTTTTATACATTCAGTACGTGTAAAAGCTGTTATTATTCCGAACACTATTTTAATTCTTAACAACGGTGGGCCCCTTCATTTGCGAGGCCCAGGTACTTACCACCCACCTCATCTCTTCAGATGGGCTGCCCTGCATCTCTGATCCCATTATATTGATCATCGACACAATCTCGTCAATTGAGGTCCACAGCCAATTACTCAAATCCCTCAGAATTTATATTTGACAATACTATCCGGCAAAATTTCTTCCATGTAAGTGTAACGATTCTCTTTAAACATGTGCTCAACATAGACTGATAATGGTTCATTCTGAATGTGATGATATGGACTCTCTTCAGCACTCTTTTTACGAAACGTCGCTTGTTAAGCTAATCACTTTTTTGTATTTTATGAATAACTTGTTACGAGATGTATTCATTCAATGATGTTTGACTCTATTTAGTTTGAAGTAATTTTCATACTAGTGTATTAACAGGTAATTGAGAACTTATCATTCCAAAAACGAGTGTATCGAAAATATTCACAAAGCATTCATGGATTCCATGAACAAATACTATAATATCGTGATCGCAATTGGCCTTCACTTCTTTTGGGATCAAGTTTTTCTTTCCACAGAAAAGTAATTGGGACGAATCAACTTTGTTTTGATTAGGTAGAAGTACCAATAATCAAAGAGACACTTTTCAAAAGAAAAAAATATTAACCCTGTAATCTTGGTCGTAGACACAATCTTGTTGATTCAGGCATCTTGTTGACATCAGGCATTTGACTAATTTGTCTCTAAGATAATCCTGTTTGTAAAACTTCTTCCATGTAAATATAAAGGCTCTCTTCAAACAAGCTCTGGATTCAGTCCGATAGACAGTGCCCGACTTAGCTAATTGGGGTCCGGGGCAATAATTTCTTTGGGGCCCCCTCTGTTTTACTACTTTAGTAATGAAAAACCATGCATAGCACTTGTCTATGGTATTTTTCAGTTTGGGAGCTATTTTTGATGTGGTTGGCCAAGGATATTGCCTCTTATGCCCCTGCCTTAGTTGCCCCTGCTGATGAAGTCCTATTTAGTATATGGAGTCATGGTTCTTCCAGTCACTCGTTACACTCATGCTTATGAAATAACAGGCAGTTTAGGAATCATGATTCCAAAAACAACAGAGAAGAGACTACTCTCACAATTATCGAAAACCATATAGCATTCACAGACTTCATGAACAAAGACTATCAGATCATGGTCACAATTTGCCCTTCACTCCAGGGGAGATATTCGATCATGATCACAGCTGGTACCTCACTTGTCTAGACTTTCTGATCATGATCACAGCTTTGGACCCTCATTTCAGTTAAGACTATCTGATCATGATCACAAATGGGCTCTCACTTCATGAAATGACTTCAAGCATAATAGGATTTTTATATCTTAAAAAATATAATATGAATAAACGAATGTCGTTTTAATCTGGATAGATGATTCAATTGTCAAAATGGTCACTTATCAAACGAATAAAGAGTAAATTCTTCATGTAAGAGATTCATCTTTTTTTTCTTCTATAAATCTGTAATGTGGTATTTTTAGATATTTTTTTGATTAGTTCAATTTTGTACAGCTATATGTTGAATTGTGACACTTATATTCGATGACATTACATCTAAACATTTTAGTCTTTGAGAAGGCATCTATAGGTGTAATTGCAAATAAATTCAGCTTCCTTCTCATCGTGCTCATAAAATGTAAAATGATGGCTGGATGCTAAATTTTTTGATGGGTGGATTGGTTTAAGATCATTTGTTAAATTTCTAACTATATCACCTGACTTTATTCATATTGACTTTTATTTATGGTGTTACTTATCTTTTATGCACCTAAGACATTTCCTGTACATGCTGCTAAACTTTACAAAAAAATTTAAAAAGCTTGTTTTAATGTCTCAAGTTATGTTCAGTGTATCTTGTTTGTAAGTTTTGTGAGAAAAATTGCACTTTATTTAGGTGTTAAGTGTCAAAGATATTTATTTTAAACAAGTGTTTGAAAAATATTTCTATTAATATTTTATTTTACGATATGTTAAAATTTAAGGAAATTATAAATTTATTATTATGCAAATACAATATGATTCCGCTATTTTGATAATAATTTTTGATACATATATTATCTTTTTAAAAGGGATTTCAGAGGATTAGATCAAACGCGAGGTATGAAAAAAATGGTCTAGGTCATTTATACCCACAATGTCATTTCATACCTTTTCATTTGAACACCCCTTGAATGAAAGGATTTGACATTCACAAGATTCTCAGTGACTTGGAGTCGAGTTTGAAGTTTGTTTCCTCTGAAGAATCACCGCATGAGCTAATATGGTATACTTTTCTCTGATGTAGAGTAGACATTTAAAGAGGAAATATGTCGACTTAGTTCCTGCCCTTGTCATATGTCCATAGTTGGAAACGAGACGTCAATATAATCATGCTAAATAAGACTACTATAAAATGAATTCAAATTACACGGCTGGATTTTTCTTATAAAGGATTTTTAAAGATCGACCCTGGGCTTGTAGGATTGTATGTTGGGAATGAGACTGAATCTAGGGAATGAAAATAATATAAAGAATGAATATAATATTAAGAAACAAATTAGTAAGGAAATACAGTAAGGAAATGAGAAGTTGTTTAAAAAATCCTTAAATTAGCTAGGCAGAAGAATGAAATTGGAAATATTCATGGAAACAATTGGAAATAAAATTGGCACAGATAGTGTTAACCAATAACAATAATGAGACTAAATAGGATATAGGATTTAAATTGCAAGAAAAATTGCAATTTAAATATTTCAGATTCTTAAAAAATAAGAATATAGGCTGAAAAGAATAATTTGATTCGATAGATGATATAATTTTAATCATGATGACAAAAGTAATGAAATCTATAATTTATCTATATCATTACAATCTATACATTCACTACAATTTATTAGGACCATCTGTTACTAATATGACAGACTTGGCACAAAGTTTTATATAAATTTGAAATATTAAAGAAAAATTACAAACAAAATTTTATCCATTTAGTTCTGAAGTATTTTTTTTTATCATTGTTTTCATACAGAGAGGGTTAGACAGAAAAACAGACTTCTTTTAAAAAGAATTCGTTTAAAATTTGATAGAAATCAACACATTTGGGTTATAGCATATCTAATTCCTTACATCTACCTTAATGTATTTTTAATGTGTATTTAAAGCGGACGAATTCTATTCAGAATTGTGTTATGATAACACCGAGAATTGTGAAATGAGAATTCCTCATGAACTAGTGGTAGAATACTTTGGTGATTAGTTTTAACTTCCTAATCATATAATACGAAGAAAAAAGAGAATAAATGATGGAAATTACATTTTGAAGATGCATCAACATTAATAAAATAAGTAAATTTTGATAAATGTGAACTTTTTTTAAAACCTAATATCAAAGAAAGACGTTTACTTCTCATATGACTTTGAAAATTAAAAGCCTTTTTTGCAATAATTATTAAATTACAAGATTTGTCTTAGTATATTATAGCATAAAATATGACATTTCATTTTTAAATAACTATACAAGCCTAAAAAATTGAACCAAAATGGTATTTTAAGCTTGAAATATTTTATAACACTTTTAAAACATCTTGTTACGGAAAAAAAAAGAGACGTTACTTTTATAATCCTTTTATTGGCTTTAAAGTGAAATATTTTCCTCACGTACAAAAAAAACTTTATAGGAAATGATTTTAGATTATATTTTTGAAAATGACGTTTATGTTAACACTTTTCTCCTTATTTGTTATGCATCTCACAATTTCAGAAACGGATGTTTTTAAAAACATATTTGTTCCGTTTCATCGTATTTGAGCAAACAAAATAGCAATTCAGATCGTGTTGATGATATGGAAAATATATGTTTGATCAAAATATCTAGAAGTAAAACATTCTCTTCCACTTTTATATTAAATTGTGAGTTGTTTCCAAGGCTCCTATCCTAATACATGGTTTAAAATAAATGTTTTCTTTCAAAACAAGCCCTTTGTTATCCATAAAAATATAAAAATCGATGAAATATTCTGAAACAAGCTTTTTAAGAAGATTGTTTTTAAATCATAAAAAAAGGATGTATTTATCTTTTCCTATGATGGAATAGTTTTGAAGTAATATATTTCTAGCAAGTTTGAATAATCAAAGATCTTCAAATAAAAAAGTAAATTGAAGTAATAATCGTCAGATAAACACCACAATTTTTTTCTTAATTTTACTAAAGTAACTTATTTTCAATAATTTACTATTTATATAATTTGTAATTCCTATTCATAATTTATTATGCAATTTCAAAATTATTTTTGCTAGCTTAATTTGAATTGTGAGGTTGTCAATTAAACATTTTTAAAAAATCAAGAAGAAAAAAGCATTTCAATACAAAAAAGTTATTCTCTGTTGATTTAAGTTAAAACATCAAACTTGAGTTAATTATGTCATATTATTTGATTTATCTAATCTACTATTCTACGCTAAGATACAATAGTTCTCTATAATTTAAAGCGAAGCGAGTAGCATTTGAGTATATATACTTCTGGAGGTTGGTGAACATTATTAAACAAGTGGTGTAACCGTAACTGTTCCTCGGCCCTCTATCGGTCGTTACGATGAACAATCAGTCCATGTCTTCGAAGCGAACGTAAAGCATGATGTAATCCCCGAGTATTATTTTTATGCATATATGTTAAATGTTATTGTCCTCAATAGTTTTGTCCCCTTGTAAATCATGTCCTTTAATATCATTAAATGTATTTTTAACTAAATTGGCATGATTTATTGATTTTAATAGTCTATCCTGACAGAGTTAGACTTTTGGCGCCCTTTCGGTCACAGTGGTGAGTAAATCATTTATTAAATATTCTTCTAGAATTTTGTAAATGATTTAGATTTTATATCATTCTATACATTGGAATTTTTTTTATATTTTTCTATTCAGATCAAGTTGTTTTACATAAATGATTGCTATACAATGTACCAGTATTACACAAAAAATTATCAAAATTTAGTAATTATGTTTTCTTACTTAAATAAATTAGTAGCACATCATTATCATTCTTACTAACCTTATGATTATTGTTTGGTTTATTTAGATTCAATTAAAATATAAAATTGTAAAAAGAAAAACATAATTCTCTGTGAATTCTAAAGCAATGAAGTAAAAGTCTATATAATAAGAAACACGAAGAATAAAGAAAACACAGATAAATATTATTTCATAAGGGAAAACAAATTCATTTTATAATCATGAGCTTAATGTATGAATTACTTAGGTAAGAATAAAATTCAGGTAGTATATACAAATTGAGAGAAAAAATTCAATTATGTGTGAATTCAATCAAAATGAGATACGAGATTATTTAAAAATAAATATGGAGAGTAAAAATACAAAGAAAGATGTTTTTTATATAATGAAAGAAGATAGAATTGTTATAGTCATAAGGTTATTATCCGATTCTATTGGTACCAGGTGGGCTCTATTGGAATATACAATACAACTGGAAAAAAAAAATTTAATCAGGACTGAATTCAATATGAGAAACACGATTATATAAAAATTAATATTAAAAATAAAAATATTAAAAAATGTTTTATATGAAGTAAGCAGATTCAATTTCCATAGTCATAATGTTATAATCCAGTTTAATTTGGTGATAAAAGAATTCTATTGGAATATACAAATAGAAAATGAAAAAAAATAATTATGTTTGATTTCAAACAAAATAACCTGAAACAATATATAAAAATAAACAGGAGAAATACAAGAATATAAAAAGATGGTGTTTAATATAAAAAACTTATTAAATGATTTATAAACCAATAAAGTAGAAATTAAATTTCAATTAACTGTGAATTGAAGTTTACAGCTGATTGACAAGGTGACATGCTAGGATGTCGAATAAATTATATCAATTTTTCTTAGAAAAATGCATTCATATTGCTTTTAAAGCTACTGACTGGTAGGGAAAAAAGTAATGATCAGAGAAAAACGATATAAGACCATAAATGTCGAATCGAATCATGTGTCTTTGAGTTGTACGTCTTGATAAAGAACTGCACATTGTGATAAATAGATTGATACAGTAAATCGTTAGCTGTAAACCGGTATCAAGCCAGGAACAAAGAAAATGAGTCACTTGGATCCATTCATCATTTTTATACATTTCTTTCATTTTCAGGGGAAAGAAAAGTCTTGTTTACGACGCGAGTCTTAACTTGTGTTCAAGGAATCCATTCATCTTAAGCTTGCGATAAAGGAGTCTCTATCTGAGAACAAATGTCGCGTCACCCGAAACAGAACGGATCTGTCTTGATGAACGACGCCCATTTTATGATCTACAATTTCATTCTTTCGCTTTCAGTGATGATAATTTAAAACAACAAAAGAGAAACCAAGAAATATCATCTTTTGATCCGAGTACTTTGAGTGAAAGCCGGCAGTCTGGTGCTTATTGCTGAAATAAAACTATGAGGTTATTTCAAGGAGAAAATAGCTAACTTTAAAGCTATTTCGTGAAATTTTGTTTTTGACATCGTGTTATTCGTTTAATTCTTATACTTATTTTCTGCGTATTTGTCGCTTTTAATAAAGATGTTATTGAAGACAGATAAAATATTTTTATCTTACCCGCAAGACATAGTTTAGTTTAGTTATATTAATGTCCCGTTTAAAGCAACACGAGGGCTATTTTGGGACGGACCTCGTAATTTTGAACCACGGTCAGATGACGAGGACGACACCTGAACTGGCACCCCCCTCTCCACACTACGCCACACCAACGGGAGGACATTTGGCCTGACAGATTTAACGTGCAACAGACCCCCTCACACGACGGTTCTTTGGTGGAATCGAGTCTCGAACCTGAAACCCTCCGGTTCCGAAGTCGAGACTTTACCACCGGGCCACCGCGACCCCCCCCGCAAGACATAAAATCCATTCTTATATAAAATACCTAGGATTGTTTCAAATATATTCAATATAATGGCATATTAGTACATTCGCTATTTAGACTAAAGTCTTAACGAAAAGGTTTCTGTTCAAGTGACGCATATGAAATAGTAAGAAATGTTAATTAAAATACATGGTTTTCTTAAAGCCAGGAAATAAAATAGAAATAAAATAAAAGATGAACCTATGAGTAAAGAGGAAAATAATTTTTTCTTTTAGTTCAATTGTCTTGTTTAGGAAAAAAAAAGCCTTTAATATTTTACTATGTGTCATTAGTAGTATAATTAGGGGGAATATTTTACACTCTTCAGGTATAAATTTGACATATCATGGAAATACAATGGAAGTGTCCGAACATTATACTTCATGCTTCGTCTTAAAAGCCATGCATATTTCCTATAACCAATACTTCATGCATTGTTACTAATATGCAGATTAAGAAATATAGAGTGCCTTAGGAAGCCGCTTACAAAAGATTATGTCTTCGTTTGCTAAATTGCGACGAATAAATTTTACGTGTTAAGTTTTGATAAAAACAAAAAAATATGGGGTTGTAACAGTATGATTTACACTCAAACAATGAAGGCGATAGCATTGTTAACATGAGCCTGTTAACGAAAAAAAAAAGAACCAACTTATGATACTACTATTCTTGTAATGATAAAAAATATCAAAATTTCTTTTATCGACTACATTTTTTTTTTCTATTCTTCGTACACAAGAAAATAAAAATATACAATCCCAGTTTTTAAATAATATATGTAAACAGATGTAAGGATTTTATTCTTCTAAATAAAAAGTTACTAAATTCTAGCTTGCAAAACTCGTTACAATTGTATGGGAAAATGATCATAACATTACTGTATTTCCCAACATTCCTCAAATAAGAATTCTGCCTTTATAAATATTTGAATCTCTTGGAAAATTCTTATTAGATAATTTTATAGTAAATTGGTACATTTTCACATAAAGAATTTTATTATGATGAACAATTAAATTCGTTAAATTTCTGCAAAAGAGAACTGAAAACGTATTGCAAATAATTCAACATAATATATGACAATATCATTCCGATACTCACATCATTTTAAATTTAAATTCGTATTTTGGATAAATTTATAAAGTGACTTCCTTTTAGAATATATACATTTTTAAAAGCTCTTCTGTATCGAAATCAGTGAAATCCATTTCGGTGGCTATCTATCAGCATTTGAGAGAGGATAGACAGTGGATGCAGCTTCATAAATGTACGGTACTGCTCTCTCCATTTATCCGAGCGTATCAACTTCTATAATTTAAGAACTTTGCATTTCATATAAATGATCGAAAAGTCAAAATATCTTTTAGAAAAATTACCATATCTTTTGAATTTTGGTAAATCGAAATTCTTAGAGAAATGGAAGAATAGAACTTCGTACATTATCAATACATATTTCGTAAACAATTCAAAATAAATAATGTTTGCTTGAAAAATACTTATAAATTATTCGACAGATATTTGATGATATAAGACTATTTTAACAGACTAGTTAAAGTATTTAATAAAGCTGATAAGGAATTGATATTCCTTCATTATTTTTGTAGCATAAAAAGTAAACTTTTCTTTATAGCTCTAAGGTCATCTTCATGTTAATTATTATTATCATTATTATCTACTGAATATTATAAATCATTATAATCTAAAATTGTATTAAAGGATTCATAAGCCCTTGAAAGTGAGTAACTAGACTGTTGCGGAAGAACTAACAGACCGTGGCAAATCATCCAGACCTTTAATTTTGATCTTTAGGGAATCTAGAACGTATCTGATCTTTATTTTTAGCTAACGAAAAGAGATAATTCTATTTCATTATAAAAATAATCAAAGTAAATCTACATAAGGAAAAAAATAAAGGTTGATTTTTATGGATTAAGGAAAACTAGAATAGGATATTTGATGATATGGAAACAAAAAGTTATTCATTAGCAAGGACTAATAGCCCAGGCTTCTTAATCATGCTCATGATAGAGTTCACTCTAACATATTTGAAGGATAAAGTGAGAATATATATTTTCAGCCCTGAAACAGTATCATCCTGCTTGGCAGGATAAAGAAGGACCAAATAGTTTAACACATTTGTTATAAAGACCATCTAATGTCATGAAAGTCGTAGTTGTACTACGTATATCCCGATATTAGTAAATTTTTTAATAATCCAGAGTGTGAGAATAATTTATTCAAAAGTAACTGATATATTGGAGGAAACAAATTTGAAAAATTGTTGTTGAAATTCTTTTTATGGAATTCTATTTTTAAAACGAAATTTGTTCAATTTGAGGAATTTCTTTATATACCATTCCTTTACATAAATTACATCTATACTTATAATAAAGCTCAATGTGTGTGTGTGTGTGTGTGTGTTGGCGCTCTACAGGCCAGACCGTTGGACCTACAACTACCAAATTTGGTACATGCATACCTTGGAGGTCGGGAATGTGCACCTCGGAGCCCTTTTTTCGAATTTTTAATTAGAATTTGAATTAATTAAAATTTAAGCGAAATTTCGACGTTTTTCCGCTATAACTTCCGAAAATATTATTGCACAAACATGATTTTTATATCAATTTAAAGATAAAAAAATTAGCTTTCTAACGGTATCGGATTTATCAATTTATAACGTAAGCTTCTATTTTTAACGAATTTTTAAAGAAATATTTTAATCATGTTTTGGACTGGATAAAATAAAAGAATGCCGGAAGTTCAAATAAAAAAAACTATCATCGCAAAATAAATCTAAAGAAATGATACTTTTAGCACGTGACTGAATAAAATTAAAAAAAAAATGTGATATTTTCGAAAAAAATAAATGCAAAGCAAACGTTTCTATTATCGTTTGCAATATCTAAGTCATTTTATTCAACAAATCTTCTTTATTTATGGTAAACCTGATTGAATTTAGACAGGATATGCATTGAAATCCCGACTTAATGGCATATTTATGTAATTGTTTGCAATATCTGTATCATTAATTTAATACTTTTTTTCCCTTCCTCGCTTTCTTTAAAAAACATATTTAATATTTTGGCAACATCATCGAAATTTTTTTTTAATATTTCGGAAGCATAAACGATGATTAAAACTGACTGATTTATAAAATTAAAGAATATTATTAGGAAAAGGTGTACTTTTAGAACTTTCCGTCCATCATCTTAAAGAAAATACTAATTTCAGGTCAATCAATGCCCGGAATTACTTCAAGGCTAATGAATATGTGATTTAATTGAAAATTTTAGAACGCTTTACTCATGGCGAACCAGCTGGTCGCCAAAGGCGGCTAGTAAATAATATTTCACTGATGCCTTAGTGACTCAAGTGCAAATTTGTGTTTTTATTGACGATAGAGCTTTGTAGTCTTGAAAAAATCTATAGTTAATATGTGAATAGTATTCTACAACTACTAGTCAAAAGGAACGAGAAAAATTATCAGTTTGTTCTCTCTATCTATTATTTCTTCAACCTTTTTTTAAAATCAATAATTTTGAAGAATGATTTTTTTACTGAATTCTTGAGTTTAAAATTTTTGTCTACAAATTTTAAAACTGAACGTAAAAAATCACAAAATCAATATAATATTAAAATAAAAATTTTAAACGCTGTGCCATTTCAATCTGACTTAAAATGCGTTGTGCTAAGCTATGATGCAATTTACTGCCCTTTCTTTCATCATATAATTACAAAAACATTTCCATCCAAATATTAAAACATTTTTTATGATGCTAACGATAAAAATTTTAGAGAAGTATGCAACTGTTAAGACTGCGATGAAGTGGGCATAGTTCCCAGCATATATAATCTTTGTTAATATATTTTATTTTATGTATTAAATATATTTTATTTTATCCTATTGAAGAATATAATGAAAATTCTTTGAAATAAATAATATAACCTCTCATTTCAGAAATAATTCAATACACGTGAACACAAACATTTTTAATAGTAGCTAAAAAGATGGTCGAATGAATAGAGATACAGAAACCGTAACATTCGCTAGTAACATTGTGCAGATATTGGTCGGAAGTCTCAAGAGGCTACATGTTTTTTTTTTATTATTCTGTTTAATCTTGTTCTAAAGAGCTATATCTTGAAGTGTTTTTTAATTGTATATCTTGAAGTGTGTCCAGAAGTATATATACTTGAAGTATTCCTATTTAAAAATAAACATAATTAAGTAGCATTTCCCTAAATTTTATTCTTGGCAATATATCTAGAAAATGATCTGGTTTAGTCGAAAAGTATCTTTTAGACCTAGATCTTTAGACCTGATCTATGCCAATAGATCAAACTAAATTATTTAAAATTTTCTAGTAAGCACTTATAAAATAATTCATATATAACTAGATAACAGAAGCTAAATAGCTTTTTATTGTTTATAAAAAATCAGGCATTTATTTCGTTTACAAAATTCTTCTTCGGAAATAATAAATGAAATTTAAAATATAACTGAAGCGTGATGTAAAGTTTCTTCAAGATGTTATTTCGCTAGACAAAATTGGCAAAGATAAATAATTACTACATAATTATATCCAAAAATATGTTACACTTCCACGATTTCTGTGTTATAAAAACAAGTTCTTTCAAGTTAAATTTTTCAAGACTAAATAAGACTTGCAATTTATCGTAATGAGCATTTATCATATAACTTTCAAAAAGTAACAAAAAGTTTTAGTGCTGTTCCATCATTATAATATATAACTGGGTTCATTCCAGAATAAGCAGTGAAGTGTAAAACCCGGAATGATGTCGTTTTACAGAGCTGAATAATTATGATGGATAGTTCTAATTATTTTTAAAACATTGTGCATGCATCGCCACCTTCGTAATCAATCGCTGCGGGACTTGTTTTTGCAATGGAAGTGAAAATGTGCTTTTAAAGTCGCAGCTCGGAGCCATTAAAAAGAAAAGGACACGTAACTAATTGACGTAATAAATGGCACCATAAAACCAGTAAAATCTTTGAGGTTTGACTTTTACTGAATCAAACCTTTTGGGGTAGCCTTCGATTTTCGACAAACAAAATTGCAATTAAATAACGGGTATAAAAATTTGTTCTTTGATCTGTGCCAACGATATAATTAAATTTTAATGTGCATTAACTGAAAAGCTCTCAGATCTTTAATGTATTCTATTAACGAAGCTTTCCTGATGTTTTTGGTTTGTGGACCTGAACTAACGGTTGATGGACCTTTAATACCAAAAGTGTCTTTTGAATGCAGAAAGTGGGCCTTCTATTAATAAATTAAATTTTATGATCAAATTTGCGGATGATTAGATACACCGGCGGCACAATTTAATAGGTTTTATGTTTTACTTCAGTAGTTCTAAATGACTTCGTGGAAAGCTTGGATGAAAGTAAGTCGGAGGAATTCATTTCTTTAAATTCTTTGAAAATAAACCTTAGAACTATAATGATAATGATTAAATTTAATTTTGCTGACAGCAGTTTTTATTTCAAAATAGTATAACTACAAATGTTATAATTAAAATAAATATGTCAATTAATTGAGTTAAAACGTGAATAAAAGTTTATAATTAAAAAAAAAGACATCCAGTATGATACTTTTCTCTCTTCTTTTCCATATTTGAATATCACATTTAATTTCTATGTTTTTTAAACATTGAAATGAAAATGTGAATACATATCTATTTAATACGAAAGATTATTAAATATACCAGTATTTTGAGGTTCCAGAGGAAAATAATTTCTTTATTAATATTTAAATAACACTTGTTATAATATAATTGATAATAATATTAACTTTGATGAATTTCATCTTTCCATAATAAATCATTTTAAGGAAATTTGAATAATAAAGATGGTATATAGATGCATGCAAACTGGCGAGTAACATTGATGAAATCCATCCATTTATTAAAGATGAGGGCTCTACCAAAGTTTTATTTTGAACTATCTCTTGAAATTTTAAGACATTTAAGAAAGGGACAAGCGATTACAGATGAAATATTAAGATGTCAAGAATTTCATCTGTAACAAAAATTGGCGAAACTGTTTTGGTGATTGAGCGATATTGCCACGTGAATATACTGTCAAAAGAATAATCTCTAAACTATGCACAATGAAGAAGTAGTGTTTTTGAAAATGGGAGCTGATTTAGGGAAAATGTCTCTTTTGTAGGATTTGTGAATTCTAAGATTTTAAATGAAGTAAAAATTTCGAAATTAGTATCGTAGCTGGAAATTGAAAATTTTGGCACAGTTATTCCATTATGGAGAATGTACAGTGAAATATTATTCTTGACATTTCTCTCAAAATTGAAGAGCAAGTTAAAGTTAATAGCATATCTAATGGTAATGGGTATTCATTAGAAATAAAATTTTTTGAAGTCGATTGTGACTAAGGAGCTCTGTCGAGGGTTTTCCTAATGGGTATTTCATAGTAATGTAGTGTTTTCCATGATTATTTTCAAAACTATGGAAAGTAAGAGTTCAAGATAAACAAAGATTGATGGAATCGGTCAATGGTATGGGGAATGTGGATATGTTCGTTTTCTTATTTTTGATTATTTTAAGAATATAGACTCCCTTTTTAACACTGTTTGGGAAACAAGATCTTATAATGAAGAAATAATTTATGATATAAATTATAGGATAACAATGCTTGTTAGATAAGCTTTTAAAAGATTTCAAATGGGGATTAATTTATAACGTTTTATGTTTTTCCGAAAACATTATTAATTTAAGAAACAAAGCATCGCGTGCTATTGCTATTTATCAGAGATTTCAGAGTTATTATTTGCTGAAATAAAGTGATTAAAACTGGAAAGGAAAAGATATTGCTGAGATCCTTCATTAGAATCTTAGTTAATTGATTGTTGCCTTGAGATTAATCCTTTTTAAGAATACCTATATAATTCAAGAAAATAGAATGTCACATTTTAATCATTAATCTATTATCTGCCCCAATCCCTATTTGGAAAATTTGCTATTATTCGTGCTCTATTCGACATTCAAAATATATTTAGTAGGTTTGACAATTTAGTTTTATTCTAGGTATAAAAGTCAATATTGTATATAAAAGAAAGTGTGTAGTTTGTGTTTAGCTTCTATGCAACAAGAGAACGAATTTGAAATTCGTCTGAACAGAATTGTCATAATTGAATTATAATATTTTTGGTTCACTTTATTATTGTGTGTGTGTGTGTCAGGTCAGTCTTTACAGGTCGGACCATTGGACCTACAGCTATCAAATTTGGTACATGTATGCTTTGGGGGTCGGGGATATGCACCTTCCAGCCTTTTTTCGATTTTTTAATTAGAGTTTGAATTAATTAAAAATAAAGCGAAATTTCAAAGCTCTCCCGCTATAACTTCCGAAAATATTGTTTCACAAAGATGATTTTTACATCAAATAAAAAAAATTACCTTTCTAATGATATCGGGGTTTTAAAATACTATTTAAGCTTCTATTTTTAACGAATTTTTAAAGAAATATTTTAACTATATTTCTTAACAATATATTTCGAATAAAACAATTAAATTAAATCTGCATGGACACGTTACGAGTGAAAGGGAAAAAAATTATCTTTTATCAATATGTTGCCATCAGACTGAAAAAAACTCAAATTAAAAAATAAATAATTACTGCAAATTTAACATATAAAAATGCAATTTTCAGCACGTGTCTGCATGAAATGAAATAGAATATGAAATATGTTTTTTATTAAAAGAAAAGAAAAGAAAGAAAGAAAGATTTTTTTTAAACTTTTACAATATTATTAATTACATAAATCAGCTTTATTTGATTCAAACATGGTTTAATATATATATATATAATAATAATAATAATAATAGTCTGCTTTAAAAAATGAAGAATATTTAACTTTTAAATAAATAATTAGAGAGACATATAGCACATTACTGACTTAAGGCCTGTATAAATGAAAATGAATGAGTGAATTATATCACTATCAAGATTTGAACCTTAAAAATATTTTGATGAAGTAGCTATTTAAGTTACATAAAGTATTTAATTGACAATTAAAGATCAGGCAAAGCAGTTAATTGACAATGACGTTACATAAAGTATTTAACTGACCCTTTTAAAGAATATTAAGGATGGTGATCCTGCTGGTCGCCAAAGGCGTCTAGTATTATATATAACCTAATGTTATGTTAACATAATGAATTGATAATAATATTGTTTATTTATATTTTCATATTATAATGATAAATAATAAACGTATATGTAATTTAAAACATAGAGTAATAATCTTTTAATTATTCAGTCTTTTGTTTTTTAATAACATGAGTTTACTGACCATTTTATAAAGATACTCATTCTCAAAATGTAATTTATTGATATTTATACAGTTACATATCTTTTTGTACCCATTTATAACTTATCCAGCCAAAAATTTCAAAAAAAGTTGGAAATGAATAGGCTAAATGTTATTAATAAATTTACGAAATTATTACTATTTTTAAATTTTTGCAAATAAGAGGGCCATTACTTGTGATATGCAATATAAGATAAGTATTCATCAAACATTTTAAAATTTCTTCCAATATGTTTTTGTAGTCACATATTATCAAAAGAAACCGAATTACCTGTTCAATGAAATCCCAAAATATCTACACTAAACTAAAATAATTAAAACTTATTTGTTTTCATATCACGTTTTTCACGGATTTTCTAGTTTTATTATAACTTTTAAAAGTCTTTATAGCGATATTGTTTAGGTAGCATTTATTATTTAAATGAGTTGAGACACATAACTATTCAGAATTTTTTTAATTCTTAAGAACGGTTCTAAAAATATAAAATCAATTAATCAAATAATCATCCTTGTTTTGAATTAAAATGTTTCACAGAACATTGTTGCAAGATGCTGAAAACATGTTCGACATAACAATTGAAAAATGCGCAAAAAACAGTTAACTCATGGAAAACAGTCGGAAAGTTTTAGGAGAAGTAAAATCAACATTCACAATTCAGACATGAGCAAAATATGTAATAACTATTTCGCCTGAAGAACTTTAAAAACGAGCATTCCAATTACTTAGTCAAATGTTTATCGTTTGCTGCATCTTGCATTTATCATATGCTGAGTATAATTTGAAATTAAAAACAAAACGAAAAAAAAAAGAGCCGTTAGTTGTCAACGAAGGAAAAGGAATTCCATTTTTTTTCACAGAACAGGCTTTGTTAAATAAAAAGATGGAATTATTACTTCTAGAATTCATCGCGGAATAGCGAGGAAAATAAAATAGCGAAAAAAATATTCATTTCACCACAAAACTTTCTTTTTATTTTTGTTTTCTACATTCCTTATCAGCTGTTAAGTACAAGTTCTTACGACGAAGTCATTAGAATTTATTCAAATGGTCTTTTCCGGATTTTTTTGACTGCAGCAACCGTAACGAATTGCTTTGCTGTGAAAACTCAAATGCCTCCAGTAACTTTATTGAAAGCAAAGAAATATAAAATAATAATAAAAAAGTATTACTAACTGTAAATTAAGAGTTACGGGGTTGGGGAAAATCCGAGGTGTAATAAGGAACTCGTAGCCGTTCTAATCACATGATAAGGAGAAATATGTGCTGACGGCAAAAATTAAGGATTTCGCGCCGACAGACAATTAGCATTTATCACGGTTGCCAGATTTTGGGACGATACTGCTGAGTCGTTTATTTTCGAATCTTTTGCGGTGTTCTTTCAGATAGATTTTTTCTTCTATTTTTAGGGACATTTTACACATTGCGAATCCGGAAAAATCATGATAAAATTTGCAAGGAAGTTTGAGTTTTAATGAACAAAAGTTTACTCTTTTAAACGTCAGTTGTTATTAAATTTTTAATTAAAAGAAACTAACTATAATATTTTAAAGTTGAATGTTTGAGTGAATTCTGTTTACCTAATAATGGGTTAAATTACAAATAGAATCCTAGACAGCTGTCGTGTAATAAATAATCTGTTCATAAAATGAATGGAATTAATATCCTATATTATGAAATATATATTTATGTGTAATAAAACGATAATAAATAATAAAGTAAAATGAAATTTAAATCTAATGTCTGTATTAATTAAATATCTCCTATACATAACATTTAAACACTATTGTCCCAAGAGATCAGTTCATAGCTAGACTCAAAAGCATTATTTGGCGTAGAACATCATTTGACATCTCTCTTGTGGCTGTGATTCCAAGCAAGATTATTCCAAAAATCGTAAAACAATATAGACTGAAGCATTATTTGTTAATTGCAAAATTGTTGTCTCTAAATGAATCTCAAAAGTGTGTTAACTTTCATTCAATGTTATTGAAGAAAGAAGCATGTACCTTTGCATTGGAGAGAAGTCTGACTCATTCTTCAAGTGTTAGCTAGACAACAAGATAAACAAATCTTCCAACTTATTATGAATTCTCGATTCATGGATTTGGTCAAATATACACTGAAGTAACAAAAGTCATGGGATGACTGTTAATATTGTGTCGGTCCTCCTTTTGCCCGGCGAAGTGCAACAACTCGACGTGTCATGGTGTCCACAAGTCATTGGAAGTCCTCTGCAGGAATATTGAGCCATGCTGTCTGTATAGACGTCCATAAGTGTGAAAGTGTGGATGGTGCAGGAGTTTGGGCACGAACGGACCTTTCGATGATGTCCCATAAATGCTCGATGGGATTCATATCGGGTGATCTAGGTGGCCAGATCATGTGCTGGAATTGTCCGGAATGTTCTTCAAACCAATCGCGAACAGTTATGGCCCGGTGACATGGCGCATTGCCATCCATAAAAATCCCATCGTTGTGTGGGTACGTGAAGTCCATGAATGGCTGCAAGTGATCTGCAAGCAACTGAACATAACCCTTTCCAATCAATGATCGGTTCAGTTGCACCAGAGGACCGAGTCCATGCCATGTA
>JAPMOQ010067515.1:34579-50611 GCA_026543055.1 Argiope trifasciata | reverse complement strand
TGTGTGTGTGTGTGTGTGTGTGTGTGTGTGTGTGTGTGTGTGCATTACTTGTTTTGAATTATATTTCTAATTTTGGACTTTTATTTATTTACAAGGACTATATACTAAAAATTATTCAAATTAAAGTCAAATATCCATCTCAGTACTTTTTTTATGTTTTTGAATTCGCATCAGAGTTTTTCCAATAGTTTTTGCATTTGATTTCTGACTCGCAAGCAGATTTGACAATTTTTCTCTAAAGTGTTTGATTTATTTTTAAAAAATTTCAATTTATTTTGACATTTTGGTAAAAATTAATTTTAATTTTAACGTTTTTTTATTCGTGAGATGTTGAAACCGACTCATGGAATTGATTCGCAATAAATGGATTTTAATTTCAATTTACCATCATATTCATTATTTATTGATATCAAATGAAAATTAATAAAGGTGAGTTTTGAAAGTTGGGATACGAAGAGACGTGTTGGAAGAGGCGATGCATTTACATTTCTCAAAGGCCTCCTATGTAAATCTTTTCATTGCTGAGAGTGATTTATACAATTTATATTTGGGTGCGTCTCACTTGATATCAATTTTCACCCAGGTACTGGGGTGTGAAATTGAGTAATGGAACTGCAAAATAGCTCTGAGTATGTCTGGTGGAATTATTGTGAATCTGCTTATAATGAGAATTCTCGATTCGATAATTGTTGCTGCCGCTTGATTATAAGCAAACTGCCCCTTGCTTCATTTCGAAGAAAAGAAATCTATATAGATAATATTGTTGAATATAGAGGGAATTCAATTCTATCTTTTCATCCCAGACGTAATTATAAGAACCAAAATTATTTTCCTCCAGAATTCATTTAAGATTAGCAATTACGTTGGATTAAGTATTCGGAGGTATTGTATCCTATTTCATTTCAAATATGGCTAGGTAATATTTGGCATTATGATATATTTCTGTAATGTCAGATAAACATTAACATTCACAGTTTGTTAGAAGAAGGATCAAATCATTAGTAAATTATCACAAGCTGATAATTCACCTATTTAATTAAAACCTGATGTATTAAGTTGATGCTTCAGCCTCAAAGGAAAATTATCAATTAGAGATGAAAAATATCGACTTAATATGCGATTTTATAATTATATAAATCTCTCATCTTTGGATTAAGCAATTGCGTTAATATGACGTATCAGAATAAATATCCAAAATAAAGTATTGTATTCTAATAAACATTGGTGAAATAAATGCGACTATTAGAATAAAATGCCATGTTCTAATTAACACAAAAACATAAATCACTTGGACAGACATAAAAATCTCTTTGTCATTTTCATTATTTCATAGATAAGAATTTATTATGTTCATTACCCTTTATATATATCCAAAATAAAGTATTGTATTCTAATAAACATTGGTTAAATAAATGCATATATTAGAATAAAATGTCATGTTCTAGTAAGCACAAAAACATAAATCACTTGGACAGGCATAAATATATTTTTGTCCATTTTATTCCTTCATAGATAAGAATAAAAACAAGCATCAGAAGTATCAAGTTTCACTGGTTGATGCCAAACTCATTACTGAATGAAAGAGAAATATATGTTTCAAGCATCTTTCAAAATAATCGTGTATTTATAAAAAGTTTATCAAAATCTTCAAATATGCTTTGTAGGGTAGAAAACGAGTACTTCTAGGTATTTTTTAAAAATTTTGATTCAATAAAAATTTAACACGATTTTGGAGTTTCTGCATAATTTCCAAAAATACAAAAGCACTAAAATAGCAAAGTTTTAAAAATAGTTAATAATAATAAATTTAAAAAGGAAATACAAAAAATGAAATCTGTTATCCCAAATTTCAAGTTTTCATTTAAGAACTTTTATTTCTATCAATTCCTTAGAACTAGAAAGCGGTATTCGAAACTCAAACTCGAAACGGAAAAGTTTCTCGTTGAGCGTTGAAGGTTGTGATTCAGAATCCGAATAGACACGTTTTGAGTTTGAAGTTCAGTGTTTCCAATTGAGAATCTGCAACACACTGCATACATTTGAGCTCTATTTCGTTCTCGTTGTAAAATTATTATAAGTTCATTTTAATTCGATCAACTTCTAATTTTAAATTTTCATCATTCGTTTTTGCTGATTGAAGGCTTTGTCTCTGTAGGCTTGATTGAAGGTTTTGTTCTGTTCTTTTTCATTTCCTTTCTTTTTTTCTTTGCAAGGCTTCATCTCTAGAAGGAATCCTAATAAGAAGCCCTATTTAGGATTTATTCATTGCCTACGTGATATCGATCTTCAAACCTCCCTAAATAAAACAAATCACGTTCTTTTTCCAATCTCGCTTCCGTTTCTCCTAATAACGTAAGCGACGTAAATATTATATCGTTTGAAAGAAGATATCAAGTAGAGTGTTTCGATGCCAAGAGAGTTTTTGCAAAAACAAGGTCGAAAACGCCGCTCGGAAATTCAAATTTTTGCTACTTTGAGAACCCCTATCTCGCGAATCGCTCGGAGTTCCCATCGTTACATGCGTATCGGTGAGTACAATTCAACGATGTGAGAAAATGTAAATTTCCTGACCCGATCTCTGACCCTATTGAGACATGAGTATCGGTAAAAATGGCATTCGACTCGATTCATCGAATCGAGTGTTTAGCACTCTTCTCAACATTACATAGAAATCGAGATATAACAACTTCTTGTCTGACATCATCGACATCCCGAAACCTATAGGAACTCTATGGTATGGATCCGACATTGATTCGGCCAATACTAAGCAAAACCCATGCTGCGCATGCGTAATGGATCCAAAATTTGGTTGAGAGAGCATAGAGCACCCTCGGAGGTACTTCTAAGTGAAAATCCTATGTCTCTAGGGCCGCGGTGGCCTGGTGGTAAGGTCTCGGCTTCTGAACCGGAGGGTTTCAGGTTCGAGACTCGATTCCACTGAAAACCCGGCGTGTGAGGGGGTCTCTTGCACGCTAAATCTATCAGGCCAAACGTCCTCCCGCTGGTGTGGCGTGGTGTGGAGAGGGGGGTGCCAGTTCAGGTGTCGTACCCGTCATCTGACCGTGGTTCAAAATGACGAGGTCAGTCCCAAAATATCCCTAATGTTGCTTTAAAACGGGACGTTAATATAACCAAACTAAACTAAACTAAAACTTATGTCTCTAGCATATGTGGTTTACAAGATATAACGAAAACCATCTGCGCATGCGCAGTAGATGATTCCATGCTGAATCTTCTATAGTCCCGTAAGATTAGTATGGTGAAAACCCCATGTCTCTAACATATGTAGTTTACGAGATATGACGAGAATCATCTGTGCATGCGCATTAGTTGACTCCATCGGTAGCCTTCTATAGCCTCGTAGGCTTAATATGGGGTAATCCCCATATCTCAAACGGCAGGTTAACCTTTTAAAAACTCATCTCCTTTCAAAGAAGCATACATAATAATAATGCAATACTCGTAAAAGCAGGTAAAAAATATGCGATTAAAAGATGGTTAATATTGGCATTTATGCTTTAATCATTGCCTATGAGATTTCGAGCTTCAATTATTTGTCATCATGAATTATTGAAAATCTCGTAATGAAAACAGGATCTTGTTCACACTTCGGTAATAAATATACAAAATAAAATGTTAAATTCTAATAAAGTTTAATATATTCGCAGTTCACTTCTGAAACAACCGAACAACTGAATTTTAAGTATGAAATTTAGATGCAATTTATTAATTTATTTTCTGTGACAATCATTCAAAATGTGTATATAATTTGGAGCTAATTTTCATCTCAAACGCATTTATGATCTGAATCTTTGCGAGATTACAAGGGAAACAAGAAGATTGTCACTAGATTATTCACTTTACTTTTAAATCTGGACTACAAAGGATTTAAAACAAGGATGGAAAATGAAGCTAATCTGAAGCTCAAATTTCCGCTTACGCAACAGCTGATTAAATGAAATTCCTGGTTTATAGTCGAAAACTCGTGTCCTGTAAAGCAGTAAAATGAGGACGAATTCTACAAAGGAATCAGGAATAGAATTAAGGATTTACATACAAAAGCATTAACGGTTCTCCCACAGGCGCAAAATGATTAAACTGAATATCTTCCTTTTAGTACATTTGCAGTCATAGTACAGTCTGCATTTGTAGCCTTTTAGTACAATCTGTTAATTCATTTGTAGACTAAGAAAGTAGCTAAATCCAAATCTAATTACAGTTTTCAGTTCCAGGAATAACTAGTCTTTTAAAAATCGCTAGACTAGACATAATATATCCAATTTACACTTTAAAAAAATGTTTTTAGTTGATGACGATATTTAGTTTGAATGCGAAAAGCTTAGCTCTGGTTTACTAGTTTTAAAAATATTTAATACTTATCTAAAAGGTGTTTTTAAAATTTATTAAAGTAGTTTTTTTGTAGGTAGGTAAAAGCGTGTTACTAATATTTAAATGTATATGAAAAAATATATAAAATATAGAATGCGCCAGAGAAACTTACTTATTTAAAAAGTCAATGAAAGCAAAAGTACTTCAGTTATTATTTAAATTCTTTTTTATTTGAGAATACAATATCCCAATTTTTTTATACAGTTTTAAAAATGACATCTGTTAAATGGCAACCCCCAATGCGCATAAACTGATTAATTTGAGTTTAGAAGTTCGTGTCCAGTCTTTGCAGCATAATAATCGGTATGTTGGCGATGACTTGGCGAATGTTGTTCTTGAGGGGAGATATTGTCCGTCGACATAAATCGGAGATTTCAAAGTGAGCCTCGTCACTGAAAAAAACGACCGCGTCTTCAGTTATTAAGCAGCATTTCACATGCATTTTGAAGGGCAACAAAATCGCGTTAATTCTTGTACAACAGCCAATTTATGGGATGAAATGGAAGCTCTTGATGGAGAATTCTTCGAAGAGTGGTGTCAGAAATTCCCAGAGCAGCTGCGTGTTTGCGAGTCGAATACCGAGAAGAACGCAGAACTGACTGCCTCACTCTTTCGACATTTTCTGGAGTTATGGTGGTTCGTTGATATCCATTTCTGGGTTTAGAGACACTCCCGAAATAAGTTAACCAACGACAGAATCGAATCATGACCAGGAACGGATCTGTGAGGAGGAATTTCAAAGCGATCTCGGCAGGCACGTTGCGTAGCAACAAGTCAGCGACCATTAGAAAAGAAGCTATTGAAGGGGAAGGCCCACTATTCTCTAGACCAGAGCATGATGGCAATTGACTAGAGGGAAAAACAAATTTGGGGACTTTTCTCTCCAGTAGCACTACTATCACCCCTCTACCAACCCAACTCATCACTCGGGATTTTTTTCAGATAAATAAGTTTCTCTCGCGCACCCTGTATTTGCTAATTACTTATAGTTTATTTTTACTACCCTCGGATTTATTTAGTGATTTCCAGACTAAGCCAAGTTCACGAAGCTCCATTATACAATAGAGTGGCAACGATTTACATATTTTAGCAATAAAACTGAGGGTCGTAAATATAAACAAAAATCTAGTTAATCCTGAAAGATCTTAAAATTTTTAATCTATATTGTGTTAACGCTTTTCTTCCCTACATATTCCTTAGAAATATGGAAGCATTTTAATAACTTCACGAATTCGTCTTAAATAACATTAACGACTATATAAAAACTTTAAAAAGTGTTCGTCTCTCTTTACACCCAAGGGACAATGCGCTTTGTTATTAACTTTGTCTTATATTAATATTATAAAGAATCGAGTGTATTATAAATCTATGCTTTGAACATCTGGGATTAAACATTAATTTAAACTGGGTAAAATAATTTTTCTTCAGATATATAATAAAATTTCCCAGTTTAGTTTGGCACATTCTTGAGCTCCGGCACACGTATAAAGAGACCGATGTATCGTCAATTGTGAGATAAATTTCGTTTAAAGTTTTAAACAAATCAATAATTTTACTAAGAAAACAATACGCCAAGTTTGATCCAATTATCAGGTATTTTTTCTTCCTTCTAAAAACACAAGAAATCAAATATATGCATAATTTCACCGTTTTTGAATTGCAGTCAAAGTCCGATAAGAGAACTAATAATTTTAGAATCCCAACCACATCTTCAATTTCAATCTTTCAGCCTGTATCATTTTTACTTTCTTATACGTTTTCCTTACTCGTATCCCTTTACGAAATATAAAGTACTGTAATCGTCAAAGAGCTCATATTAGAGATTTTCAAGAATATATACATTTTAGACCTATCTGAGCTTGACAAACTCACTATGTGTACGTCTATGAAAATATAACTCAAAAATGCTTTGAGCTAGATGAATGATATTTGTTATATACCCTTTACATCACATTTGTAAAGATCATATTTCTAGATAGTAGGTCTACCTGACTGCTTGAATATAAATAAACATGATAACAACAAAACGAAGACTAAATGGATAAAATTCGGTACCCATATTTCAAGTATTCATTGTGCAGGCACGTATCAAAATTTGTTCCATAACCAACAATGGCCTGATAGTCTGTCGGTCTGTTCTTTCAAAAACATGTAAACACGATAATTCAAAACACATGATTTTCTGACTGTAATTCTAATTCTGCGTCAAGCTTTCATTTCAATCGGTGAGAAAACGCCTTTAAAACACCATTCCATCTTTATTCGAGAGTTGCAAGAAATATTTAGGGAGACTACTTCAGTTGCTTCAAAAATAGACAGATTGATAAATACACCTGATTCCAAATTCAAATAGATCCCAAAATGGAGGATTTTTGTAGGTCACAATGTATTTTCTTTTGATATTTTCTGGCTATATAAAGTTTATATAAAATTTTAATTGAAAGTTTTAAAAAATGGCTTGGACGCGCAAATTTTTACGTTTTAAGTATACATGTGTCAATTTTCCTAACTTTAGATCAATCTTTATAGGCCATGAAACGCCGTATATATTTCTTATACATTCAGTTCTATTCTTCATGATTCGACGTCCTGGCATAGGGGTAGGGCTTCTTCCCCATGATCTGGGTGAGCCGGCCCAGATTGGACTTGGCTGTTCTTCTGCGTTCGATTTGTGACGCGTGTGGATGCACCAAATGTAAAAAAAGGGTTATGCAAGCGATTTTGAAGCCAGAAGTAGTTCAGTCGCACTTTTGACCCAAGTTAATGAATGTGATGCATGAAACAGCTAAGCCATACTCTTGACTCAAACTAAAGAATGTGACGTATGAAGTAGCTAAGCCGTACTCTTGACCCAAGCTAATGAATGTGAACATGAAATAGCTAAGTGGCACTCTTGACTCTAGCTAATGAATGTGACACATGAAGTAGCTAAGTCGTACTCTTGACCCAAGCTGATGAATGTGACGCATGAAGTTGATAGTCGTACCCTTGGAGCTACTGAAAAAAGCAAGAGATGCTCACTCGGATTAAATTGCTGACAGATAACTATCAGCGGGCTTCTAAAGTGCCATAAGTCGCAACAACAACATTTTTTTTTTCATGAAATCAGAATGTTATGATATTATCTGAAGAATCTGAAGGAATAAAATCAATATCGATTCCAAAATACATTATTTTTAAAACAATTGATTGATTTCAAGCGACAATCAGTTTTTTATTTCCCTATTTTGATTGCCTACCCCACCTTTCATTTATTCGAGAAACAAAAATCTAAAGTGGCTCAACATTTGTCATTAAGATATTTCATTTACTTCTGAAAATTTCAAGCACTTAAAATGAGACTAAAATTATTTCGACGAAAAGCTCGAACAAATGCAAAAGAAAGTATTCTCCAAAAAGGTAAATTTAGCACTCATTGCTTGAAAAGCTCGAGTGCACTTAAGTTCAAACATTTTCCAGCAAAGGAATTGTACATATTGCAATTCAGATTCACTGAAAAGAACGAGGAACTCAAGGAAACAAATAGATTGAATCCTTTTGTGGATTTTTTTAAAACTACAGTCGATATCTTCCACTTTATGGGGGATCGCCTTATTATACGAAGACTTTATACAAACTCATATTTCGAGTTTTTAACTAGAAATGTCTAGTCAAGTGTGAGTTAGTTTGAAATATATTTTCATTGTAAGTATATAGTTAAGATTAATTAATTTTTTCAAATATAAAAGAATAAAACTATCTTTTATTATGAAAACTATTCAATAAATTAGTAAACTAAAAAAAACTATTAAAACTTTAAAAAATCGTTTTATCCTATATCTTTAAATGAACTCTAACTAGTTATAACGAGCTGTTATTATTATTTATCTATACTTTATATCTTACTTATCTATACTTATAAAGCTATATAATAATAAAAGTATAGATAAATATTTTATTGTTATGTATCTTTATTTATCTTTACTACACTTTAAGATTTCCTCTTTGAGTGTTATTGTATAAACAACTTAAGTACATTCACATGCCTTTTAAAACAAAACGAAACAAAAAAAAAGTGAAAAGTTTAATTTTATCTCATAAAAATTCCGGTTTGTTAATCGTGCCGTATAAGAAATCGTCACTATTTCTACTCATGTTTTAAAAACTGAGTAATATGGGGGCACTTTAAGCATGAGTTTCCTCTTATTTGTTTTATTAAAATTTTAAAAGTTGCTACGGAAAGAAATTACAAAAGAAATTAAATGCTTCCCCAATTTCTTAAACATCCTATTAGCATAAAGTTTAAATATGGTTTATAATTCAGAATCTCTTTGATGAATACGAAATCAAGTATTAAAATTATGAACAACTTCTTTTCCTCAATTTTTTAGAGTAATTAATTGTTTCAAAATATAAAATAGCTTTAAATGCGAATTATGTTGTTTATTTACTAATTTCTTTCTAATTGTTAAATAGAGTTCCTCACTGAAGCTTTCATTTCCATCTTGTAATACTCATTTTTGAACAGAAGTCTTTTGAATTCCAAAGTAAGCTTCAATTAAATAATCGAAACACTAAGTGTTGGCGGAGTTAAAGATGAAAACACTATTATAAAAGGGCATTAACCAAAAGTAAATCAAACATTAGACAACAACAACAGCCCATGTGGGTGTTGTTGTTGTCTAATGCCACTTGGTCATACCAAGCCAAATTAGCAGAGTTCTTTCGATTAAGGCAAAGGTGTGGGCCTTTCGTTGTGAACGAGCACCGTTCAGGTGAAAGGATGACTTCGCTCGACCACACGCGACACAACCCTTTTTAGGGGCGATAGAAATCATTCATTCACTCGTCCAACCATCGGCTAGTCAGAATTTAGATCCAAATCAGAGACCGACTCATCCCTAATTCAGTACCCCCAGAGGTATCGTTTTGTTATGGAAATTTGGAGGACTTTGCAGTCACGACCTATTGAACGTGCCCCACCATTAACCTACACGGCAGTCTTTGGCCGAGACTTGGATTGAACCCTCGACCTTTCGGTTACGAGACTGACACTCTACCAAGCAGGCTACCGCAGCCACCTTCTCATTTGATTCAATGCCTACAGTGCCCATATTCCCATTCTTAACTGAGGCCCTGAGGTTCAAGGCACCCTGGTCGGCTGGTCAACCTGAAGAGCCGGTTACATGACCGGATGAACTTCAGATCAGCCCCATTCTCTTGCAGTTTACATAGCTCCTTTGATGCTTCAACATTTTACCGACAAATTGTCGGTAGAGTCGACAGGCATCAAAGGAGACCAGAAAACCACAAGAGGGGTCGAAGTGGGAGAGCGTGATTCGACTGAAACCAAGGTTACACGACCTCCGTTTCACAGATTTGGTCATAAGTCAGACCTCCGACCCACTGGGGGACCACACTCCCCTTCGACCCCTCTTGGACTCTTTGATGCATGGGCAGTTTACCGACAAATGGTCGGTAAAGTCGATGGGTCATCAAAGAGACCAGAAAACCGCAAGAGAGGTCAAAAGGCAGCATGTAGTTTGCAGACGGGTACAGATGGGACGGGACGCTCGTCTGCAGAAGGGTATAGGCCGTGTAAACAGCCCTTAACGTGGAACCCCCAGTGTTTAATTCCCGGGCATACTTGGTCTTCAGTGTAACAACCCTCTGAAAGAATGAAAGGGTGAGTCGACCTTGCCCAACCCGAGGATCGAACGCGAACCTGTGCCTTGGGAGAATGACAACGCCACCGGGTTTCTAACCAAGAAGTGTGGAACTCGTAATTCATTGAAATAACAGTGGCTTTTAATCCAAGATATTGTTTATATCTAATTTCAGTTTAATCATTTAAATAAAACTTCATTACCTTAATTTGGTCAATTTTTTTAAATATTAAGGCTTTATATTAATTGCACGCATGCTCTGTTCCTTGCATAAATGAATTTTTCTAATGGGGACCAGCTCTGGGACAAAACAGTGATTCTATATCCGATTCATCTATCATCTAAATTTAATAGCGCTGTAGTCACACTTTTTATTCATTCTGTAAACTTCATAAATATCTAATAGAATCCTTCTTCATTTTCACCAGTGGAAGAAAATGAGACGATCAAATATTTGATGAAACTATGAAAACGATTTCTGTTTCAGTCACAGCAATGAAGATATTGTTTGTGAAATATTCTTAAAAATACGATTACATTTATTTGAAGAATTTTACATTGTTTAAATTAGCATAATTGGAAGCATAATTTTTTGAACTTAAAAATGGTGTAGATTCATTTTATGGTGAAATATTTTGAGAAAATATCGTGGAAAAAAATGTCACAATTTAGCATAATTTTTTATTCATTAAAATTTAAGTTAAAAACTTGTTCTTAGATGCATATTGCCATCCAAGATATATCTTATCTGCAGAATAACAAAACACTTACATTCATCTTTATAATAAGTAAAAATAAAGATGATATTAAAGTTTTTATATATTTTCTTATAATTCAGAATAAACAAAAAGAATTTTAAAAAAAATTTTGCATGTCCTAAAATTTTATAAACATCTCCATTTCTTTATCATTTTCTTATGTAAATATCCAGTTATATTTCCTCATGCAATAGTTTATATCTAGAATTATAATTATTTCGAATATACAAGTTAAAAAAATAAACTATTTATGGAAATTTCGTTTCAATGGAATTTTTAATGAAGGAAATATCAGGGCACTACAAAAAATATTTAGTTTATGCTCATAATATTGAAACATTGCCACCTAGCGGAACTGCTAGCTCTACACGTCGTTACAAATCCTCAAAATAAATCTATTGTCGCCATTTTGTTGTTTATTAGATGATATTCATGTATTTTCTACAGTATATAATTATTTTGAAAGTCTGCGACGCAAAATCTCACAAATCAATAGAGTTATTTTTGTCATGCATTACTATTTTATGCAATATTTTTATTATTTAAATTTTTTATATTTCATCTCTATTAATACTAGTAATAAAAAATTACATTTCTGTTTATGGTAAGATGATCGTGATAAATTGATGATCTCATCATTTTGTATTAAGTTCTGTTAATTCATATTTTATTTATGTTGTGATATTTTCTTGTTCAACATGATACACAAACTGTTTCAAACCGTACTATAAGTTGTGTGTAGACATACAGTTAATATTTTAACAATATCACTTTTCTGGGATACATTAGTTACAAAGAAAATTCATAAAACATTACAAAATCTCTTAAGACAATCTCTTAAGAAACCAATATCTCTTTTTTTATACACGTCACAAGCCAAAAATTTCTAAAAAAAGAATAATTCAGTACTTGCCTGTTGCGAGATCTATTTTGACACACTATCATAAAATATGCTGTATATGTTGGCACAAAGCATGCTTAGGCTTACGAGGAAAAGGGGTACTTAAATCGTAATAATTAAATATAAGGATTTTGTGTTACATTAATTTAATATCAATTAAAATTTTAAATACAACAATTCTTTTCCAATGCTATTGAAAAAATTGTTTATTTATGCGTTTTTCATTAATAGTTGAACTTATATAAATCTTCTTTAAATAAAAATATAATTAATTTTTCTCAAAGCTGACAGTTTTACTCAAAATCATTTTGTCCAGTATTGAACAGTAACAAATTTGCTTTATTTAAAAATAACAATAATAATAATGCTAATTGCATATTATCGTGTTTTTAAAAAAGTATTATCCAATAAGGTACAAAAAATCCATCCTTATGAGATATGCAAAGAAATATAATTTAATACAAAAATTGAGTTTAATAGAAATTGCCAATCATTGATTTCGTCATTTTTTCCCTATCTCCTTTGTACTCTTCTACTGGCATTTTATTTTTTACATTAAATGGGTACATTTAAAAAATCCTTTCTGCATGAAATTTCTGATAAAATTAGAAACAATCGATATGAAATGAGCTTCGGAACCACATATTCAACAAGCATCAACTATTTACCCCTTTATTCTATTTAAAAAGTTCTAAGTTTTATAATAGTGAATGGATACCTCAGATTAAACCAATTAAAACATAAATAATAAAAGCAAGAATTTTACTTTTTAAATTGAAGTTAACAAGTTGAAGCTAACAATTGAATTAACAAGTTAAATTGAAATCACAATTAATTGAAGGTTATCGCCACTTTCATTTCACCTGTGTCCTACCGATTGGTATTTCTACAAAATGGTACCTTGAAAAGCGTTTTAGCTCTAAATTTATTGCTAAAGTATTTTGCAAATACTCTCAATCGAAAACAGTCTCGTAAAGCAATCATGGAAAATGCAAAATTTCCCATTTTTTGAAATTAAGTTAACTCTTAAAAATTCTATACATATAACATTGAATAAAATTCCAGCAATTTTATTGGAATAAATAAAAATTGATTTCACTTATATCTATAAAATCAAATACATATTAAAATCATTTTATTGATTTCACTTATATCTATAAAATCAAATACAAATAAAAATTATTATATGAGAAATTAAACGAAAAACTAACATATAATATTAAATTGCTTTAGAATTAATTCTGTATAGTTTAATATGAATTAATGTCATTATTTGCGCAAAAAAAACTTTTGAAATTAATCATTAAAAATTTCTCATAATTTATTATTTTGTTCTTTTCTTACACAATTCAACTATTTCTATTTTAAAAAAAAACTCGTAAACTTACATAAGATCGTTCGCAAAACTAACAGGTGGAGATTTGAGCAGGCTGCGATCTGTCACGTGATAAAATGGGAACTGAAATTTATGAAACTCCTCGAGAAGAGAGAAATATCACGGGGCGCTGCTATCGGATGAGATCGATATTAACTTTCAAGGCCTTCACTTGTAGATGCGATATTAATTATAATATCTTAAGTTTATCTCCAGAGGTAGTATCGTTTCGTTTACAAATCATTTCACAAACTTACTTCAGTTAAATATGGAACTCAAACTCGAAACGTGTGCAAAAAGAATCGACTTCAAAAGGAAAGCTTTACAAAATATTGCAAAAAATGCTCTTGTAAAAATATGAAGATGAAAAAGAAAAGAGAAAAAAATCTATTTTGTCACATATAGAAAAATAATTTAGAAAGCAGACACTAATAATTATTGTTGTAAGTAAAATTTTTGTTAAAGTGAAAAAGTGTGATAGATAAAAAAAAGATTTGATGAAAAAAATGATATAAGAATGTACGACCAAAAAAAGGGCGATTTTACTGCAAAAAGCTTTCTTAAATAATAAAACCAAATTATTTAATAATTAAACCAATCTATTATGGAAGTTTAATTTGGATAAAGTATACGAATTTGTAATTTATCAAAAAAATAGTCTCTGACACACAACGAAAAAATACGCAGAAGTGACCTATACAAAACTTTCTAGCATATTCACCTATAAATTTCCTATGCCAGAGAACACCATACAGGGCAGTAAGGTACGATAGCTATGGAATATTAGCTTTTGGGGCGAATTTAGCTTTCTCACTGAATCTATCTTGAGATCCTTGGCGAAATACTTGGCGAATAACGTCTGACATGTGTTAATAATATCCAAAGAGGGAATATGTGTTTAAGACATAAGTCTCGAAATGCCATATCGAATTTGATATATTTCAGTCACTGCATGCTGGCGTTCTCGCACAGGGATAACTCATTTTTCCTCGTGGTCTAGGCGTTCCAGGATTGAGTCCTGGTTCGACCATGATTGCTCTTCCCAGCTGTGTTCTATCTGTGTGGTGTATGAAAGTGACCCCTGTAAAAATGTATAAGCAATGTATGAGTGTATCCTCAAACCAGCTAGAGTTCTGCCCTCGGGGGCTAAGGGGTCTTTACCCTCAGAAGTTATTGCACCTCCACTTTTCTTTGTAACGAGCTTACGGTGTCATCATTGTCATCAATAAGAAAGTAAATTAAATTCAACTAACATAAAATGAGAATTTCAATTTAAGAAAGTGAAAACATATGAATGTTGGCCTTGTTTTTCATGTTGAGAAATTTCTCTTTGTCAAAACGGCTTTTAGTATTGAAAGAAGTCTGCTGCGTAAAAGATTACAATTGGTTCCATTTTTCATAACAAACTTCTTCAATTGTGAACAGTTTTCAATATCAAACCAAAATCGGCGCAATTTGAGAAGACAGTAATCTGATGCTAAGAAAATTTAAAAATTATTGAGAAAGTAATAATCTGCTAATAAACGGAATTATCATTCTATCCTACATGGCTGCATTTCATAAGAGTTACAATAGTTGAAACATGAAATACACAAACTGTTTTCCAATACACAACATTTTCCGTACCTGGGTGAAAAAGCGGTAAAAAATGAAAGTAGCACAACACTTCTTGGGTACAGCCAACCACCCTGGAATGGAGTAATATGTTGTTGTTGTTTATGTCACTTTACAAGCCCCCTGACACTTAGTTATCTGTCAGGAATTTAAGCCGAGGTGAATATCTCTCGTTTTTTCATTAGGGCCAATTAGGGCCAAGAGTGCAATTTAGCTACTTCATGCTCTGCTCCACAACATTCGCTTACACAATCCCTTTTTACAAGGGGATTGCATTCATACACCCCACAGATAGAGCACAACAAGCACGCACGAGCCGGGACTCTAATCCAGAAGCCCAGATCACAGAAAAGACATGCTATCCCTAGGCAAGGATGCCGGTATGGATCCATATATACTGATTTCTTGTAACCGACTGCTTTCTTTAATACTACCCGTCCATAACACCTGCCAATTCACTAAACTAAAATCATTTTCGAGGAGGTGCGCCCCTCCGTCACAAAGTGATCAGTTTTTGACTTTCCTCCTTGTTAGTATAACACTAATAGTAAAGTTACAAATTTTACAACCATTACATCAAAAGGGTTTTCATAATATGTACAAGGAATCCTAAGAAATAAGGGTAGGCATTTATTTCCTTTACTGTTGCGATAAGATATGGGAGAATTACAGAAGTTCTACACATAAGATACAGAAATGAGAGAAAATGTTTTGGCTACTGTAGAAGGAATTAAGGAAAAAATTGCAAAAATTAAATTTTATCTCATCCCCCATAGCTAAAAAATGTCAGTGAGTAAAATGTTTTTCTGATACATTTATCTGTAAAGATACAAAGTTTCAAAAGCTGATATATTAAAAGACTAATTCATTGACTTAAACCATTTTTTCATATCCCTGACAGGTGTTTAACTGATACGATCATGTAATTTTCAAGAATAATGAACATGTTGCGGAAATTTCCTAAATGGTGAGATTCAGGAAATAAAAAAAGTAATAACTAACTTCCATTAAACTTTAAAAAATGGTCAGATAATTAATTGAAGTGCCCATACATTCGTTCAAAATAAGTTCCTTTGTTCTCGATATAGCTAAAAGCTTTTAACAAACTTGAAAGATACTTCATCAATTACTTCCTCGTTCGTGACATTTTTTCTTCGTAATAAAAGCACAAACTTAAAACATTAATATGTGATACGCTTCAGTTTAAAACTCTCGATTAGAGAATGCAGAATCCAAATAATTTTATGGATTGATTTTATTAATTCCAACGCACATAAATTCATTTAACATCTAATTGACAGCCATTTGGAAATACCCATTCTTTTTTCAACTTATATAAAAATGTAAAAG
>JAPMOQ010067515.1:0-19579 GCA_026543055.1 Argiope trifasciata | reverse complement strand
AACTTTTATTCTTGGTGGAATACTATTTTATTTATGGGGGTGTTTAGAAAAGTTCAGTTGTGAATTTATGGGAAAGTTGCATATATACGTATATTTTTACCCATCACTTCGTTGTATCTCAAGATTTTTCTGAGATTTTGTATCATTTCCTTCACCATCATATTCCGTAACTTGTGTACAAAGTAGGATTGCTGCATTACCAATTTGTGTAGAATGTTTACCGTTTTGGTTAAATTTCATTAAAATTTACCACAAATTCTCCTATTTCTGAAACTATATTTTTAAATGTTTTTTGCATTTATAGTAATTTGAATTATAATTGGCAATACATCTAAAAGCTATAGTTTTAAGTAATTTTTAAAAACTTGAATTTTTCAAAATTTTGATTTCGAACGTAGTCGAATACCTTAACTATCCTTTGTGTGTGTAAACACCTAATATTGGACGTCAAGGACAAGTTGTCCTTTCTCTGGAATGATAAGAAAGCTTATGGAATGTCCACTCTGATACCATTATCATCCACTTAAATTAAATTTACACCTCCTCACATACTTCAATTTTCGTCATGTGGCGAAGGTCAAAATGGATTATTGGAAAAATTTTGCCTTCAAAACTGAAGGTTCCAATATGTGAAACTGTTTCCACAAAATACCAGCTATCTTCTTCTTCTTGCATTCAGCCGACCACCCCGCCACCATTGAACCTAGCAGCATCGACAGGATTTGTTGTGGTCGACAGCTGAATAAGTATAGTCTAACCTTACATGGACCGAACAGTCAAACTAACATTCATTTCGGGGAAGTAAATATATACCCGTTGTCTATGTGAACATCTAAGATCTTGTGTCAAAGAGCAGTTATCACTATCATCATTTCATCGTAACTTATGGTAATTACAATTGTCCTGTAATTAACTTAGTGAAACTGCGAGAAGAGAATGTATATATATTAGGCAAAAAAAATTTACATTAAAAACAAATAAAAATTAATAGACATCCAATTTAGCAATTAAATAATCTATTAGAACAATTTTTCATCTGAACGAGAAGACACTGCTATCTATACATAGTATAAAATGAAGTTTCCTGAAAGCGTCTGTTTATTTGCACCACAAAAACTCAAAAAATACTTAACGGATGTTGGAGATATTTGTATCATTTTGTCGAGCATTTATTGGGGAAGGTTTTAGTATATTAAATTTATATCAGAATGAAAAAAGCGGGGGTTATAATTGCGATTTTAATTATTCCGCGCATGCGTGGAAACCTCAAGATACGCATCTGCAAATAACAAGAGTTGTGGTATGCATATGCGAAATGCTTCTTTGTTTACGTCTGATTTTAAACAGCGATTCAAATCTCATTACGGTCAAAAGAAGGAAACCAAAGCTTGGCTGGAACACATTAAATGCCAAAAAGCTTCATTCGTTAAAAAAATTGTTTTGTCTCTATTTTTGATAATTTCTAAATATATTTTTATGGTTTTTTAATGTTGCATAACATGACTATGTCATATCCATGTCATGACCATGTCTAGACTTTCAAGCTAATTTTTTCAGGTTCTACAAGCTGACTACGATGCTCAAAATTTTATATAAAAATATATCCTAATTAGATTTTTTATGGAGACATTATGAAAGAATGAAGATCTTTCTTTAATATTGAAACGTAATTATTTTGTAAATTAAAATAATTTCATTCTATTTAACCTAATTGTGGCACTTAAGCTACAGAAAACTCCTTTCAAGACTTTGTCTGCAAAAGTATTTCATTATTCATTTCAACGTCTTTCCATAATTATTTACATTCAGTTAAAATTCTTTTACACTCATAAGTTTCTTGTCTCTAATACTTTTTATTAGTAATACATGATTAACCCATTTCCATCATTAGCGTCTATATACGCTCCATTTTCCTAGTCACTATCACTGGAGCGTATATATATGCTGCATCATATTATATGCCATGCATATAATATGATATATACTATATTCATATTATATATTATATACCTATATGCACCCCACATTTCAAATATTACCACACTGAACAAAATCACTAATAAATAATGCTCAAAAACGATTTTTTTTTCTATTTCTATATAACTTTACACCTAAATATGAAATAAAAAAATTTCAGTGATATAAATGTGTTTTTTTTTCCTATTTTCATATGATGCAAATGGGTTAAGGATTTGATATAATATAATATCGAAATAGTTACTTGAAGATCCCCTATCATTTTGCACATCGAAATGTGTTGTTAATTATAATGAATATTGAAAGTTTAGGTAAAATAAAATGGAATTCTATAACAGGAAGGGGATGCATTTTTCGTAGCAGGAAATCTAATTGTGTGGGATGTGATGGCGGGGGGCTTCTATGCCACTTGGTCATACCAAGCCCGAATGAGCGGAGCTCTTTCGAATGAAGGCAGAGATGTGCGCCTTTCGTTGTGAAAGAGCACCGTTCAGGTGAAAGCACGATTTTGCTCGAACACACACGACACAGCCCTTTTCAGGTGGCGGTAGAACTCATTCATCCATCCGCAAGTCGGAATTTAGATTCAAATCAAAGACCGACTCCTCCCTGATTCAGTACCCCCAGAGGTATCGTTTTGTTATGGGAACTTGGAGGACTTTGCAGACGCGACCCCGTTGAACGGGCCCCCACTGCCATGAGCCAACGCGGCGGTCTTTGGCCGAGACGAGGACAGAACTCGAGACCTCTCGGTTACGAGACGGACGCTCTACCAACCAGGCTACCGCGGCCTACAGCTGATTCTGTTTTACTTCTAAATATAGATATTTGAATTTCTGTTTCTTTACGAGCAATTTATTCAACTTTGGCAGGAAGGAGATCTTCTGAAATCAACAAAGTTCCAATAAATCCACACAACTTCCAAGAAAATATCAAAGAAATGATTGACAAAAAAATGTCTCGAAAGTAGTTTTATATTTATTGACCCATGTGGGATGTAAATTATCGGATGAATTTATTCAAGCATGAAATAAACATCGTTCTAAATAATACAGTGATTGGCTCCGATTGCCCTGTTGGGTACAAAAATAGCGTTGTATGACTACTTACTGACAATGATGGCGGTGACTCCAAAAGATTTGATTGTACCAGATTGTTTCAAGGATGCTCGGTGTAATTGGCTATGATTATATAAATTGCAGAATTATTTATTAATCTGTATGAGAACTAATCCCAATTTCTTCTCTGTGATAGAAAAATGTACGCTATATGGGTAAACGATCTCCGTCCACTGAATAAAATCTCCATGATCATAAATTCCATAATAAATACATCAATTTCCATAGCTAAAATATCGAAAGAAAGCGATTTAAAGAGTGGAATTAAATTATGAATTTTGAGAAATAAATAAAGAAATAACTGCTGGTGTAAAATATAAATCCCTTCAAAAAATGTATAAATTTTTACAATCATTTCCTAAGTATACTGAAACTCAACATATACTATTCATATATCTAACGTACCTGACCAAATATCCAATTTTTTAAAGAAAACCTTTTTTTGAATAAAAGCAGGGAATTTTTTATTTTGATTAATTATTTTGATTTATGTCTAGTTTTAAAGCAGTACTAGGACCAATCTGGAACGAATCTTCCAATTTTGAATCATGATCAGATGAAAAGGACAACAGCTGAGCTGTCACTCCCCCTCCAAGCCTCCACACCATATAACGGGAAGACATTTGGCCCCGGTGGAATAACCGTGCACCAGGTAGCTTACGCGATGGTTCTTCAAACGCCTTTCATGGTTTTGAACTGAAAGCCCTCGGCATCCGAAGCCGAGAACTTACCACCAAGACACCGAGAATTGTTTGGGATTCAACTAAATTCAATTAAAAGTAAATTTTAAACCCTTTAACTATGTTTCGAACTAGAAGTGTAAATTTGAGTTATTGTTTTGAAAATAATTTAATCATAAAAATTAGTGTAATGTTTAAATGAATCTAGTTTTCAACAGCGTTAAAAAATAATTTCTCTGATATAAAAAGAAATATCATGGCATAGCAAATGAAACACCTTTGTTGGATTAGTTTAGTTATATTAGCTCGTTGTAAAACAACACTTTGACTATTTGGGGACGGACCTCGTCATTTTGAATTACTGTCAGATGACGAGGACGACACCTGAGCTGGCACACCTTCTCCACACCACATGAAGGGGAGGACATTTGGTATGGCAGATTTAACTTGCAATAGACCATCTCCCATGGCGGTTCATCGATGGAATCGAGTCTCGAACTTAAAATCTTTCGGTTCCAAAGCCGAGACCTTACCACCAGGCCACCTCGGCTCATCTTTGTTAGAATAAATAAAAGAAGAAAAAACAGAAGCTGATAATTGACTGCGTTATTTTTATTCAAAATTCGGAAGACAATAGTGAAAAAACGATATGCAACTTTTTGAATCAAGGGCTTACAATCCGTCTTTTTATTGCTTATGGTAAAAATTTAGCCATAAAAATCTGAATCATTTCAAGCAATGTCAAAATTTTGAAATGGATGCCTAATCCCTTTGGGACTCATTCTGAGACGAAATCAGTATACTAAAATACCAGAATTCACTACACAAAATTCACAACCCCGGAAACTTTCAATGAATTTTCATCATCAAACTAAACTTGCATTCTATCTTCTTTTACTATTTACTCTGATTTCTGTTTACCTCTTAATTCAGGAATTTCCGAAAAAGAATCCTTCTTGCAGTAGCTCGGGAAAATGAAGCCAGTTATTTAGTGCCCGAAGCACGTGTGTTGTTATGCTCAATACAAGAGTAATCTTTTTCTCTTTTACACTATATCGCCAAAAGCTGAACAAAATATATCTAGATTCGAGATGCGATGCAAAGGGAGCATTATGCAAATAATGTTGCAGTCGAATATTTTTATTGAAGGAAAAATGAGGTTGGTCTTTAGAGAATACGTCAGCAACATAACAAAGATTTCTGTCTTCCTTCAAAAGAATTTTATTTAAACCATAAAGTAAGATTTTTCTGGTTAAAACTTCATTATTTACGAACAAGAGATTTGGTTTGATGTAAATATAGAAAAATTTCGTAAAAAAGGAATATATATACATATATATGTTACCGTTAAAGTATGAAATCTGTTTTTTCATAGAATACCTAGTTATTCCATGAAATAACTTATTGTCCGTTAAAGTGCTATTAAATTGACACTTTAACTAGTTATTTCATAGAATAACGATCTGCAGCCAGTTAAAGTGTAAGATAATCTACATCATATATCTTGCTTTTTAGTATGAGGTACATTTACGTTACGTTTTAACAATATTATATATATATATATTGGAAGCAAATGACAAGTTCGAAGACATTGAAGAAGAATTTTCATTTTTAAGTTCGCTTTATTCTTCCTCCGGAGGCAGGCAGCATATTTACAAGCAGTGTGGGCAAGCAGATGTGACGGAAAAAGCAAGAAATTAATCTTCCCTCTTGTTATATCGCATATTTTGATAGGGAAAAGATTGTTTATAGTGCCAATATATTATTGAGATTCTCATACGGATTTCTGAACATCTGACTTTCAAAGAAGGGGAAAAACAGGGATCTATAAAAAAGAATGTGCTTATTGGACATTTTTCTAGCCTTTCAAGCGGAACGTGTGAAAGTCAACTTTTAGCTGATTCTGCAATTTTACAAAGCGGCTCTTGAATTAATTACGTGGAATCGGATCAGGATTTAGAATGACTTTGATAAGAGCTAAATTAAGATAAAACTTTAAAAATTAATCTGGATTTATATTAAATTTTAAAATATCATTACATATATGTGTGTGCGTGCGCATGTGTGTGTTTTTGTAATGATATTTTAAAATTTAACTTAAATCAAAATTAATTTCTAAAGTTTTTATTCTAAGTATATATATATATATATATATATATACCCTCCTGATGAAGAATAAAGCAAACTTTAAAAGGAAAAGCCTTCTTCAATGTCTTCAAACTTGTCATTTGCTTCATATATATATATATATATATATATATATATATATTATAAAATTGTGATAAAGATAACTCAAAAATCCTTTGATCTAAGTAGTTAAAATCTAATACATGGCTTTTACATCAAATTTGCGGAATTCTATCATTTCTTGATAAAAAAAATCCGTTCCGAAAAAGTCTATGTTTCCGTTTGTTTAAATAAAAAATAAATTGATTATTACAAAACAAAAAGATCTGCGTGGATGAATTTCTGTATATATATGTACCATCTACAATGTGGTAAAAATATTAGTGGTATCTGTTGGCTGGCTGTTATTGTGTAATTTTAGAAACAAATAAATGCGATAATTCAAACAAGCAATACTTTATAAAGATTATGATGTCGTGTCCGTGTTAATACATACAAAAGGGATGTAGTAGCTTCTGAACTCAAAGACACCTGAGTACCGAAGGCAGAAGTTTTGCTTTCAACTCAAATGATGACATACACACGCATATTCACTTGCACAACCTCTTTTTACAAGGGGCTTCATTCACCCATCTCACACAAAACACAAGGGAAAGAACAATCATGTGCGAACCAAGACTCGAACCCTGGAAGTTCAGATCGTGGTGAAGACGCCCTACCCCAAAGCCAGGACGTCGGAGCGGAATGGCAAGTATATCAAATTAGAAATGAAATTTCGAGACTAACATGTCTTAAACACAAATTCCATCTTTGTATACTATTAATACATGTCAGAGGTTAGTCGCCAAATGATTCGCCAAGGATCTCAAGATAGATTCAGTGAGAAGGTTAAATTCGCTCGGAAAGTTAATATTCTATACTTACTACCCTGTATGGTGTTTTCTGGCATGACAAATTTATAGGTAAATATACTAGAAAGTTTTGTGTAGTCTACTCTTTCTGGGTTTTTTTTTTTTTTTTTTTTTTTTGCATCAATTGCAGGAATTCATTCGAAATTTCACATTTTTAGATTATTAATCATGATTATGGAGAATTGGGAAACCTTTAATAGATAATTCACTCTAATTTTCAAACTTTTCTATAAAATTTTACATAAAAGTTGTAAAATACATATTCTCTAAAGAATACATATTTTTCCATCATCAAGTTGAGTAAATAGTCGAAACAATAGTCTTCATTATTAATACATGTCAGAGAAAGTTAATATTCCATACGAAGTTAATAATAACGTTAAGTTAATAATACAAAAGTTAATATTCCATAACTATCGTACCTTACTACCATGTATGGTGTTCTCTGGCATAACAAATTTACAAGTGAATATGCTGGAAAGTTTTGTATAGATTACTCCTTCTGGCTTTTTCGTTGCTTGTTTTTCACCACTTACATGAATTCATTCGAAACTTCATATTTTTAAATTCTTAATCATGATTGTAGAGAAGTCGAAGTAGGAAACCTTTCATCGATAATTCACTCCCAAATTTCGAAACTTTTCGATCAGAGTTTTGCATGAAAGTTGTAAAATACATACTCTCTAAAGAATACATATTTTTCCACCATCCAGATTAGTAAATAGTTGAAACAAGAGTTTTTATTATCCTCTAAAATTACCATCCGTCTCCTACAAAATCTGCATTTTTAATTTCGAAATTATACCCCAATTAGCGAATTAATACATTAAAATAACTGATAAACGTCCTCATATATATGCTAATGTGTATCGGAACGGAAGTTTACTTTTCATGTTATTAAAATGAGGAAAAGAGGCGGGGGAAATTCCTTTCAATATTAATGAATGATACAAACTAGAGAGAAATTGGAATTCATTTATTCAAAGCATTTGATGCCAGATAGCATCTATATCAGCGGAAAAGACTTATCATATTTAAATTAAAGCGCTTTTATTAATAGCTTTATGTTAATGAAAACCCATCATTACATTAAATAAGGTAATCAGTGTTTAAAAAATTCTTTACATTGTGTGTTATTGAGGCATGAACCCTTTAGGACAAATTGATGTAAAATAATGAGGGATTAGATTTTACTTTTGGTGTAATTTGATATTTATATATTTATTTTATTTTACACTTTCAATGCTACCGGCGAAAAATCTCGTCTTTCATTTGGAGATTCAATTATATGTTTCTGCGGACTAAAATTTGTCTGTTATGCCAGTAGATGGTAGAAATTTTAATACATATCTGAAAAATACCTTTACTTTTTCTCATTTGTTTTATTTATTTATTTTGTACTAGCCGCCTTTGGCGACCAGCTGGTTCGCCATGAGTAAAGCGTTCTAAAATTTTCAATTAAACCACATATTCATTAGCCTTGAAGTAATTCCGGGCAGTGATTGACCTGAAATTAATATTTTCTTTAAGATGATGGACGAAAAGTTCTAAAAGTACACCTTTTCTTAATAATATTCTTTAATTTTCTAAATCAGTCAGTTTTAACCATCGGTTATGCTTCCAAAATATTAAAAAGAAAAATTCGGTGATGTTGTCAAAATATTAAATGTTTTTTTAAAGAAAGCGAGAAAGGGAAAAAAAGTATTAAATTAATGATACAGATATTGCTAACGATTACATAAATATGCCATTAAGTTGGGATTTCAATGCATATCCTGTCTAAATTCAATCGGGTTTACCGTAAATAAAGATTTATTGAGTTAATGATATAGATCAGTGATGGGGAAACTACGGCCCGTGGGCCAAGTCCGGCCTGCGGAAAGGTTTAATCCTGCCCGTTTAAGAGTGCCGTCATGAGAATGTTTGAACGCATTCTTACTTCGTAATGTGACAACCCGCATAAAAACTATCTGCGGCGATATTCAAAACACAATAGTATTCTGGACAAATCCATCCGACCCAAACAGCTGACTCCTCTTCGCTCGAAACTTCCAGATACTCTCGCATTTTCGATTCATTGTTCTGTTTTTCCGAAAGAACGGCAAAACTCCAATTCACGAACAATCCTTGTAGGTAGGTATAAATACAAGCGAGGCTGCCCGAAGATCAGTTAGTTAGCGACTTAGTCAGTCATCTGCAACGACCCGCTGTGACTCGAGTAATTGTTTGTGTAATCCCGAAACTCCCACTGCCTCAACAAACACCCTCGCAAGAGCATTAGTTAGTAGTAGGGTTTTGTCAATTGCGTTTTTGTGTGTGTTTTTTACGATTAAGCATTATTCTTTGGCCCGCTACGATCGTCTAGTTATTGCAAATGGCCCGTCTTAAAAAAAGTTTCCCCATCACTGATATAGATATTGCAAACGATTGTAGAAACCTTTGCTTTTCATTTATTTTTTAAAGAAAATATCACATTTTATATTTATTTTATTTTATCCAGTCACGTACTAAAAGTTGCATTTCTTTAGATTTTTTTTGCGATGATAATTTTTTTATTTGAACTTCCGGCATTCTTTTATTTTATCCAGTCACGTGCTAAAAAAACATGATTAAAATATTTCTTTAAAAATTCGTTAAAAATAGAAGCTTAAGTTATACATTAAAACACTGATACCATTAGAAGGCTAATTTTTTAATCTTTAAATTGATGTAAAAATCATGCTTATGCGATCATATTTTCGGAAGTTATAGCGGAAAAACGTCGAAATTTCGCTTAAATTTTAATTAATTCAAATTCTAATTAAAAATTCGAAAAAAGGGCTCCGAGGTGCACATTTCGGACCTCCAAGGTATACATGTACCAAATTTGGTAGCTGTAGATCCAACGGTCTGGCCTGTAGAGCGCCAACACACACACACACATTGAGCTTTATTATAAGTATAGATAAAGAACTTGCTGGTACCCAGCTGGTTGCTGCAGCCGAAAAAATATTAAGTGGTAATCAATCAATAATTTGGCAATGCTTTATAGAAATAAGATGAACGGTACAACAGAATGTAAACTACGAACAAATAAATATTCATTTTTTTTTATTAGATTTGTGTATTCTTTCAGAATTGTACAACTTGATGTTCTTTCAGAATGGCGATGAAAGAAATTATTTATTGTATCTCGTGATTCGTTCAATATTCGTTCGGAATTCTCAAGTTTAATTTTAGAAAATGTGATTAAATGATTTTCTTTTAAAATTGATTAAACATAGAAAATATATTTATACCATAAAATCGTCAATACAGTTGAAAAAATAATTATTGAAAATTAAGATAGTGCAACATTATTTGCAATATTTTTGGTAGTTACTGCAAAAAACGCTAAAATTTAATTAAAATTTAAAACCCCTAGGATTGGTTTCCCCAAAACTTTCTCGTATAATCTGTAATAAGATTTGTACCTCTGACTTGGATGACATTTGCGTACTATGACTACAAAATATTAACCTTTAACTTGGATTTATCATTTCTACAGAATCTATTGTCACCTAGGCGAGGTATTTGGAGATTAATCCTTTGTAAATAAACGCGGTTGAGATTCGAATTTTAAAAAAATTAGGTAATTATACTATTCCTATAACCATCCCGTAGGTGTAAACAATTAGCTGACCAAGTTTCAACGCAATCGGATGAATGGTTTAGAAAGGCATAAGAGACATACAGACAAATATTCATTTTTTATTTATATAGAATTCAACAGCCAGAAAAATTGATATTTGTATTTATCTCGTCAGAAGCGTTAAAAGTATTGAAAATATTATTTATCTAATGTAGTCTGCAATATTTCATTTATTTTCAGCTACAAATCTTTAGTTTTCCCAATCCCAAGAGCTAATTTTCTTGTTAGCTTCGAAAAAGAAAATGAATATATATTATAAACACTAATTTGAATTTGAAGAAGAAAAAAAATCAGAAATTTAATCTAAAATAATTATTTACTCAGTCTAGTCATAATAAAAATTTTTAGCTTAGATTATTATTTTTTATCACCAAATAGTGAAGAAGCTTAAATACGTCAGCCGACATATGTTTTCTAACTTGTTTTTGTGGTTTTAACTTTAAAAAAATTAAAACAATTAAAAACTTTAGCCTTGGTTACAGCTATATATTTCGGTTTTAGTTCTTAAAATTAATGAAAAATGCTTCGACTTTCTAGAAATTCAATAGATTTGGGAAACAAGAAAAAAACCTTTTATGCAGAAAGAATTATTTTTCAGTCTAAAAAGTATTTATAAATATATTATTCCAGTGTAAAAATATTAAGAAGAATTTTCAAAACATATTTTCTTTAAAACATGCGAGGGATAAAAATCAGCGATTACCACAATTTTTCGAAGCTCAAAAAACTTCTAAAACAGAGATTTTTCAAGTCTGTCTAAAAAAATTATAATACGTTCTTTTTTAAAAAAATGGTGAATCCTTTTTAATGGTAGATAAAAGCAAATGAAGCACATTTTAGGAATCATAAAAATTTATTTAAAAAGTACACTTATTACATTTATTCATAATAATACATAAAAACATTTTCAGAAAATGCTTTTATAAAAACCAGCGGGTGACCGAGCTCCGCTCGGAGAAAACAGGTATCGAAGCTAACTCGAATATTTAAATTTTCAATTGTGATTTATCAAAACAATACATGCCATAAGAAAATTTGTGAAACCATTGGTGAAAAGATAACCGGTTAAAGTGCACCATTGTAAACTATTCTAAACAAAGTTAGAGTTTGGAAAGGGAACTATTCTATACAAAGGTAAAGTAAAGGTAAAGATTGAAGTGTGTTGAAGTTCAATATTTTTGACAAATTTATTTAGAAAAACCAAACATATATACATACATAAGAAACATATTATAAACCTATAACAGCATAAACATAAAATCTATAGCCATATTGGCTATAGATGGCAGCACGTTACCGCTTGAAAATTTAAGTAGCCAATATGGCGAACTACTAAAGTTTGAAAATATCCTATCTGTAACTCCGAACTGCTCGACCGTAGCGCTTCAAAACCGGCGCCTATCAATTCCTCATGGCCAAAAACCCCAGACCCCCAAGTTTACCGGAGTTTATTAATTCGGGGGCGATTTTCGACTTGACAACCATTCCCCGTATTATAGTATTAGATAAGAAACATATTATAAACCTATAACAGCATAAACATAAAACTTTATGAATTCGCCATATTGGCTATAGATGGCAGCTGGTTACCGCTTGAAAATTTAAGTAGCCATTATGACGAACTAATAAAGTTTGAAAATATCCTATCTGTAATTCCGAACTGCTCGACCGTAGCGCTTCAAAACCGGCGCCTATCGATTCCTCATGGCCAAAAACCCCAGAACCCCAAGTTTACCGGAGTTTATTAATTCTGGGGCGATTTTCGACTTGACAACCATTCCTCGTATTATAGTATTAGATATATAGTTCATAAAATACATTCGTAGAAATATTTTTTAATAATAAAATGCATTTGTAAAAATATAAAAAATGAATAAAATACATTTGTAAAAATACACAAAAAGAATAAAATACATTCGTAAAAATATAAAAAGTGAATACAATACATTCGTAGAGATGTACAATACAAAGAAAATACATTCGTAAAAATATTTTTAAAAAATGAATTGCAGCGCATTCATAAAAGTATAAAAAATGATAAAATACATTTGTTAACCATTAGCAACAAGTCAGGAAACAAATGTCGAATGAGAAGATATCCGACCATGTGATATACTATTGCTTTTTGGAGTTTTGAACGCATTTATGCAGGAAAGTAATGTGATTATCGGCAACAAATTGTTATCAGAATAAAAAGAAGACATAAAATACTGTTTATAACTTTATAAGGAAGTGTATATGGGTATATGTATCTGCGACGTATTCATACTTAAATCTATTGAATTTACAGCCGTGGAATTTATGCACATAAGACGTCATAATAGAAACAATTCGCCTTGAAGTTTCTATTTTAAAATTTAATTTGGTAATTTTTTTATTTAATGTTTTATGTTCTTATGGATAATTTTCAATGGTAATTGTCAGTTGTATCTAATGATTGTCGAAAAAAATGTGTTCCATCGAAAAAAAACATCTTTTAAAGATATTTGCTTTCTATACCTGAATAATTTACTCAATTTTTACAAATTAGGCAAATTTTCCGAAAAATACTAAATATTGAAACTAAAATTTCAACTTTTCAACAAAATTTCTTTAACATTGTTTTTCTTTATCAACTTTTTGAGATTCCATCATTCATTTAAAGTATCAGACTTCGTTGAAAACACTGGTTATCAACCACATTAACAAATCTTTTTATATTTTTATTTCTGGCAGTTCAGGCTTTCTTCATTTCAAAACAGTTTATCTTTTCTAGAAAAAGGAAGGCCTGGCCTATCATCCAGGGTAACATATTTTTTCAGATAAAATTATTCTTTCACCACAATTTTCTCAAAACTAATGTTCATGAGAATTCTCCAACGTTCATATGATATCTCAAAAACTAATAGAGGTATTCACATAAAACTTTCAGCGAGTGTTTTAAGCAATAAGGGGAATGAAATGAACCAAAAGTTTTATTGTGGGTGAAATACGTTTTCATTTTTAGCTATTTTTAGAAAAATTAAGCTGTGAATTTATGGAAAAGTTCAGTTCAGTTCAGTTATATTTACGTCCCGTTTAAAGCAACACGAGGGCTATTTTGTGACGGACCTCGTAATTTTGAACCACGGTCAGATGACGAGGACGACAACTGAAGTGGCACCCCCCTCTCCACACCACACCACACCAGCGGCAGGACTTTGGCCTGACAGATTTAACGTGCAAGAGACCCCCTCACACGACGGATCTTCGGTGGAATCGAGTCTCGAACCTGAAACCCTCCGGTTCCGAAGCCGAGACCTTACCACCAGGCCACCGCGGCCCGAATTTATGGAAAAAATGGATATATAATATTTTTAACCATAACTTCTTTACATCTCAAGATTTTTCTTAGATTTTGGTTCATTTCATTCATCGTTATATTCTATAATTTGTGTTCAAAGAAAAATAGGATTGCTGTATTACCATTTTGCGTAGAGTGTTAACCGTTTTGGTTAAATTTCATTCGAATTTACTACAAATTTTCCTGTTTTATAAAATCTATGATATTTTCAAATCATTTTGTTGCATTTATAGTATTTTGTATCATAATTTAGAATACATCTAAAAACCGTAGTTTTAAATAGTTTTTAAAAAACACAATTTTTCAAATTTTTTCCTTCGAACGTAATCGGATACCTTAAATATTTCTTTCAAATATAAAAAGGATCAAAACACTTTCATTAATTTATTTTTATTAATTGCTTTTTTGGTGAGTTCAAACATTTTCTTCTCAGATTCTTGAATAATCCTTGGAGGAAATTTTAATTTTTTAAATTTTAAATTGCATAAAATGTATAAAGATCTACGTTCGCCAGACAAATTAATTTGATTTCTTGGAGAAGAAGCATCCGATTTTGATTGTCAGTCTGATCAGATTGTGTGAGACACACAATAGGATCAAAGCGATGATTTTAAAGGAAAGTTTAAATGAAAATCATATCTCCATCCATGATACTCATATTACAATCCACTTGTCATAAGAAGTCAATCCATAAATTGGAAATCCTCGGCACAGTAAGTTTTTAAATGCATATTCATCAATTATTGTTTCAGTTTTCATCTGCGCATGATATCATTTTCATAAAGTATAAAATTAAACGTTCGAATGTATTTATAAAAATATTATATCAATGTCATGATTCTATTTAAAATTATTGTGATTTTGATATCTCTAATGTTCATTGTATCACGGGCTTACGCATGAATTATTCAAATTCTGTAAGATAACACACGCATTTGCTTTTTTTAAAAGCAGGTGCGTTTTTAAAAGGTTGACCTATTTTTGCTAGCATTGGTTTATTATACATTTTGCATTACATCATTGAAAGCAGATGTGTTTTAAAAGATGGAAGTAATACTAAGACACATCACACTAATTATTTTCATAGAACGTAATTTTTTTTGGAGGAAATTAAATATTTTCATTTTTATATGTTCAAAAAAGCTTCACTCGTGTTAAATGGCAGTAGTTTTATTTAATTATGTTCTTAAATTTTGACTAATAAAAATACTTATGAGCGGTAAAAATATGTTGATTAATTTTCAAGGAAAATTGAACTTTAAAAAATTTTTATACACTAATTTTTCGAAGCAACAAATAAGTTCTCTTATTCTGCAAATATTTATGCATCGAATTACTTTTCGGAGCTTTAACGATTAAAAATGCGTGTAAACACTTAACAGTACAGTGCAAAATATTATATTAAAAATATAAAGGAAATTTTTTAGATTTCTATAATAAATCTTTATTTTTTTGTATTAAGAGTATGCTATAAATGATTGAAAAATATCAAAATAAGAATCCATTTTCCAACTGAATAGCAAAATCTTTTTTCTCTTTCACCGTGAATAAAATTTAACTTTGCGATAAAATTTCCTCGTCATTTTCTAGTGATATTCAAATTTCCTACAACCTACGCACCATTAATACAATAAATTATTATAGAAAGTATACGTGCGATTCAATAATTTTTCAAAGCAGATCCAACATGAATGTAATGAGACGAGGATTATATGAAGCTATGTTAAGATTTTAGAAAAATATATTGAATTAATTAGGTCTCCCTTCAAAGGGAAAGGCTAGAACACGAAATTCTCAGATTCGGAATTAACGAAACGGTCCCATGCGAAAGAAAATCTTTAAAAAAAAAAAGATTTAAATCTAACAATTTAATGTATTTTATAATTTTTAAATTTCAATTTTTTTTAGTAAATACAATTCATTTCTAAAGTAATACACATTTTCATATTTCTTTCTATGAAGTATCAGATTTTGATATCTTACCGTTATTTTAAGATATCAAAATCTAATACTCCATAGAAAGAGTGTTGCGACTCATTTAAAAATGATCGGTAATTTAAAAAGTTGAAAAAATTATTTTATTCAATGTGGTGAAGGAGGTCCGTAATTTATATGAATATTATAAACGGGATATTTTTTTCTTAATTAGGAGAACTTAAATTCAAATAATTTCCATTGCTTTTACTAGCATTAATTTTTTAAATTCATTGCTGAAAATCGGGGTATTGAGATTTTTATTTCTAACTTGAGTTATTTACGGACGCTATATGTTTGAATAAAATGTTATTTCTAAGTACTGTACACTCTTTTTTATTTAATCTTCTTTTAAAAAATTTAAAAATTAACAATATGTATAGGGTTTTTTAATTTAGAATATTTATTTAAGGATGTAGAGATCTAAGGCATTGTCCCCCCTATATTAAATGTGTGAGTGCGCGCGCGTGTGCATGCGTTCATGGTTGGAGTTCTGCAAGCCAGACCGTTAAATTTAGAGCCTAGGCACGAATGTAATTTAGAGAATATGAATCTGCCACACGAATAATTTTTAGATATTTTAATTAGAATAAGTTATTAAAATTAAGCGAAAATTCTGCCTTTTCTCGCCATAGCTAGAAACAGAATTGTTGTAAACTAAATTTCATATTATTTTAAAGTTCAGAACATTTTCCTTTTAATGGTACCAATTTAGTTCTCAAATATATTCTTCTAAGTTTTATAATATTTAAAGTTTTTGATATAAATTTTAATAATTGTTTTCATTATTGCAAAGAAATTCTAATGATTTTCTTTATTACATCTCATATTTAATCACGTGATTTTATTTAATTGCTGAAAACTAAAGAAGAAAATTTTTGTCGATTGTCTTTAAAATTTATGTACGGAGTTTAAAAAATGAAGTTACTCTATTGCAAAAGACAATGTATAGTTCGAAGTTAGATTAATCACACAATTATTTATGTTGAAAAACTTGATTTCGTTATCCCTCTTCTTTTATCTTTTAAACTCTATACAATTATATTCATGTATTATTTTCATTTATAAATAAAATTTATTAAAAAAATTTCAATACTTTAAAATATTTATCCCATCTTTAAATATTTTTAACTTGTTAATTTCGAACTTGCAAAGATAGAATTTTATAATTGATGATTTACTAATTTCCAATGGACTAATGCTTCACTTTTATAATCTTGATGACAATGCACTGGTTTAATATTTTCCATATTTAATCATCAGAAAATAGATTAATTTCATTAAATTTGGATCCCTTATATGTGATACAACTTGACAGGTAATTTGAAAAAAAAATGTAACGATACCAGAATATTTAAAATAACGAATTATAAATTAAAATCAAAATTGAAGAAATAATTAAAATAAAAAGTAATATTTTATGGTTCGTTTATAACATTTTGTAAAAACTAATTTTACCACATTTATAAATACATTAGATTCAAAAGAAATTGTACTGGTGCAATCATTTCATACCGATTATTCTAAATCAACATTTTTTAAATTACTAATGCTAACTCTTATATTAGCATTTCATTTCAACAGGCATATAATAATATCTAGGAGGATTTTTACATTTCCCATATCTATTAAATTCTTTAAGGTAATTTCTATTCTAAAACTAATTTTTCAAAGTTCTGTCAAATTATGTGAATAATATATTGTTTAAATCAGTTTAATTCAAATCCAATTATAAAATCTGAAAAATATCCCCTCAGTTATAAAACTCAACAAGAAATATCTCCATTTCTCCAATTTGAACAAAACACTCTTTTCTCTGATTCAAAATGATCGCAAATAAAAGGTTTTTCAGAAGTTTTATTTGCAGCTTTTAAAAATAGAATTAATTGGATTTTGAATTTTTTAAAGTATAAGCAAATCTGAGAATTTCTATCCCAAATAGAAAGAAAGAGAATCAAAAATACGAAGTAATATCAACATTTTTCACACATTTTCAATTATGATAGTGTCTGCTTTCTTTCTGTTTTTTAAGATTAAGACTCATAGAATATTTAATATCATGGGACAAAGTGTTTAGACAATGACGTCTTTCTTCAATATCGAAAATTCTTTGAGCATAACTAATATAGCTTCTCAAATAATCATAACCATCAAGAAAATGCCATTAATACAAATACTATTCATTTATTAGTTTTAGGGATAAAAGAACTTGAGCTGACACAGAACTGTAATACAGAAATGGGATTATGGGAACTTTTACTTAGATATGCAATTTTAAATAGGATTATTTGATAGACTTTATGTATTTTACTTGTTTACTCAATAACATTTCGTTATTAAGGGGTCAAGCAAAGCAGCTTATTAGAATACAAAAATGGAAATTGTAAGGTAAGATTGAAGAAATTTCAACCATTACGAGTCGCTTTCACTTCGATTTGAAAATTTACGGAGAAGGATTTTGTTGAATTTATGTGTTTAAATTGACTGCTCAAAAATGTTTCGTAATCAAGGTGCGAAAAAAAGGTGTCAATTGTAGTAGATCACTAAAATACAAAAATTTCGAATTTGTAAGGCAAGCATGTAAAAATTTCAAACATCACGAGTCGCTTTTTATTTCTATTTCTAAATTTTAAGAAGAATGGTTTTCAAGACTTTAAAGCAATATTTTATTTAAATTGTATACGTAATCATATTTAAAAAACAAGTCGTCAAAAAAAAAAGGTGCCAATCATAATAGATTGTATTACTAGAAAATAAAATTTCGAAACTGTAAGTTAAGCTTGTAGAAATTTCACTTATCACGAGTCACTTTTGATTTCAATTTTTTTGATTTATGAAGGATGTTCTAACAGACTTTATTTAATTAAATTGTCTGCGCAATAACATTCCGTAACTAAGATGCCAAAACAAAACTGCCAATCGAAGCAGATTACTAGCATACAAAAATTTCGAAACTTTAAAGTAAGATTAAAAAGATTTCAAATATTACGAGCTGCTTTTTATTTCTATTTGTAAATTTTGAGAATGGTGAGTTTACATACTTGGTGTATTTAAATTGACTGTGCAATAACGTTTTGTAATCAAAATGAGGAAAAAAAATCAAGTCTTAGCAGCTTACCAATAAACTAAAGTTCGGGACTATAAGGTAAACTTTTAGAAATTTTAAACATTACGAATCTTTTAATAAAAGGTATTTATCGAGTTTTGCCTAGCAGTGGGACATAGATTTAGTGACTTTTTGTAACGAAGAAACACAAGCATCTGGGTCGCGGTTGCCTGGTGGTAAAGTCTCGGATTCGGAACCGGAGGGTTTCCGGTTCGAGACTCGAATCCACCGAAGAACCATCGTGTGAGGGGTCTCTTGTACGTTCAATCTGTCTGGCCAAACGTCTTCCCGATGGTGTAGTGTGGTGTGGAGAGGGGGGTGCAAGTTCAGGTGTCGTCCTCCTCATCTGATCTTGGTTCAAAAATTACGAAGTTCGTCCCAAAATAGCAAAAGTGTTGCTTTAAACGGGACGTTAATATAACTAAACTAAACAAAACTAACACAATCATCTGAGAATCTAAAATGGAGAATACTCAATAAATAAATATTTTTGAAGATCGGAAAATCCCAGATCAATAGTATATTCGATGTTAAATTAATCAATTTACAAACACGGTCTAGGCAAATTGAGATAATAATCATTACTGAATACTGATAAACAATACATATTGTATTGTATTGAATCAATACAATACAATTGCTACAATACGAAACTAAAAAGACATTCTAATTCATAGTGAATTTTTTGTTCTGG
>JAPMOQ010067514.1:0-11505 GCA_026543055.1 Argiope trifasciata | reverse complement strand
TGTGTGTGTGTGTGTGTGTGTGTGTGTGTGTGTGTGTGTTTATATTCCAGGAAAAATTTTAAATCACTGATTCAATGAAATGAAGTAGCCTTGTAATAGATGTTTTTTTTCGATGTCGAAATATTTTTTTTATATTAGCAAATAAATAAAATAAGTAATAATTATTTTCAGCGAAAATTAGTTGATTATGACAGCAGAAATAACGGATTAGTCAGATGAATATTTAATTGGCCTGCTTTGGCGAAACTTGTGATTGATTAAACAAATAAAAAGATATCAACTAAAAATTAATTTTTAAATATATTAGAAGTTAGTAATTTTTTAATTGGTTAGAACAACAGAAAAATGATATTAAATAATCCATTATTTAATATCATTATTTTTAATTTACAAAAAACTATTATGTACCAAAAGACAATTTGTAATATAATTATAAATGTTTCACTTATAATTTGTTACACTCACGCTGACAAATACACTCGAATGTCTTTCATTTTGCAGAAAAAACTACATCCAAAAATATTACAGTATATAGTGTATTTTTAAAATACATTTTCAAATTTTGAGATTTTGCGTTTTTTGACCTTATATATAGAAAAACCGATCGATTCAATCTTAAACTGCTTCTTTAAAAAAATGTAATGTTATTCTTATCTTGATTCTTACTGAAAAAGAATTGCAAAAATCGCGCAGATATTTTATAGAATGTACTTTCAGATTTAAAAAAAAAGAATTTCATCATCTAACAACGCAAGGCTACTTTGAAATACGATATTTTTACCACTTTTTTTCATCTCTCATCTTCCCCGTTACCTACAAAACTTGCGACAGGTGTCAGTTCTATTTTGCTCTCCATCCGTTTGAAGTTGAGTGGACATTCTTTTATTCCTAACCATTGGATGAGAATAAAAGGTGGTTAAGTCATATACGCAGGATTGTAAGAACTATTTTAATTCAATAAAGCCTGCTTTTAATATCAGAGTGAATTAAGTCAATAATATCTTTTTCTAAATATAGATGGCAGCACCAAATTTTTTCATATAAAAGAAAAATTGATTTTTCTTTCAAAAAAAGTTAATTTGAAATCCGAAAACGATACCGTGACTTACGCCGCTTTTCTCATTTGTGACTTGAAAATATGTTTCCTTTTCTAGGTAACTGGTGTTGTGGGACGGGCAGAACTGCTATCTTCCATATTTTTTCTTTTGGCACTGCAGACGTACATACGATCGACGCGCCAAAAGGGACCTAATGGTAAGCTCTACGGATAAACACAATTTCCTTCTTTTTAACATCCCACGCACCTAATAACTCTTGCAGAATAAAAGAATCCAAGGCTCTCCGTCTCTTGGAATTCCCAGGGAAGAAAAAAGGTCTTTTGTGGGGCTTCAAGTTTCTCTGTGGTCCTTTGCTTTTGTTTGCTTGCCAGTGGTGTCGGTGGAGTGAGTAAAATTGGATGAAAAAAAACTCTTAAAATTACTTTCTTTTCAGCGCCGTTCTTACCTTTGCTTTGGTAGAAATTTCACGCTGGTTCCTTATTAAAGTGAGAAGTTGAAGCAATCCAGTTTAATCGTTTGCTACTGTATGAAGCAGGAAAGAAGCCATTGAAATGCAGTTCTACTATTACGTCTTTTAAAATTATTATTTTGTGGTTAAGGGATAATTTTTATATTAGGAAGTGCATGCTTTTTGATACTATGTATAAGATTAGTTGAGAATTCAAAAATTGTGTGTAATTTATTTAAAATTTCAATTTTTCAAGATAAAAAAAGAAATTTTAGAGATTAAACTAAAACTATGGAAGTTTAGAAAAAGACGAAAATTTAGTTCATTTATGTTGTAAGAAAATTATGTTGCATGTTAAAATGCGAAATTAAAAATTTCATAAACAGAGGTAATACACTGAAAATTTATGCCATTATCTATAATTAACCTGAAAAACAAAAGAGATACTTTATAAATTCAGTAAGAAAATTATGTTGCATGTTAAAATGCGAAATTAAAAATTTCTTAAACAGAGGTAATACATTGGAATTTTATACCATTATTTATAATTAACCTGAAAAACAAAAGAGATACTTCATAAATTCAGTATTATTGTGATTCCGACTTTTAAGACCTTAACAGACAAGACAGTAAAACATTAAACCTATAAATTTTTAATCATTATTTTAAAATTTTAGAATCTTTAAAGAAAGAAAAGACAGCAAACATATTATAGTAAAATGAAATGATCATGAACAATAAAATCCTAATTTATGCTATATCGAAAAATTCGGAAAAAAGTTAACAAGTATTTATCCAAGGAATTTTTTGAAATTATTTTTGTACTCTTATTTAATATGAACATTGACAGTTGAAAACAATAAGAGCCCAAACACATATAGCATGTTGACGATTTCAAATTTGGCTCCACCCTTCAGTTTATATTTCCCGATGAAAACGGTATCACCACTTACGTAATCTCATTGCCTTAGAATTACCGAATTCACTTGTAATCAAGCATCCCGTGACATTTCCCCTTAAGTCAGCAAATCAGACTCTCAGTGGACAACAACCTTCTCGTGGAACTAAAGATAACCATAGTCAGAGATAACAACATTGTAATATTTTGAACGAAATTATTCCAGAAGAGAATGTTTGGCATGTTTTCTTCTAATAGAAATGAGGTTGCCCCAGAAAAGTTGGAAACTTCTAACTTAGATGGAAAAGGAAACACTCAACTCATGCTTCATGTTTTAAAACTCTGTAGCATAACAAACGTGAAGGATTATTTTATCTATGTCAATAGTTGAAGTTACTCCAGACTGGCGATTATACTTGGTATCGTGATTTCATTCATGAAATTGACGAGACACATGGAAAAATAAAAATAAAAATTTCTTTTCAATGCATTTATTTAGTTTGAATTGTTTGGAAACATAGAATTTAAAATTGATTTCTTTATTTTCTCCTAATATGTTAGAAATTTCAAATTGTGTACACTTTTATGCTTTTGATAGCAATACATCATTTTAATATTGTCATGGTTTAACCATCAATTAATCGACTGAATTCAGTTTTTATTCCGTACATTGAAAAAGTTGGAAATTAATTGGAGGAAAATAAGCATTCATAAAATTTAGAGCTACTCTCTCTGATAAATCTTAATGATCTACAAATATCTGAATAAAATTTCACATCGTCTTTCATCTCCTGTTTCGGTAACAGGAGCAATCTCTTGTTTCGAAAAAGGATCAAATTTCTTTTAAAAGTTTTAGAAAAAAATATAGTGACCAGAAATAAGAAGACACTGCACGAAATATATTAATTATTCAATAACATCTATCCTGAGATCAAATCTCAGCTATATTTAAGAGATTAAATTAATTATCGGAACGATAAATATTTAACAACAGAAAAAAATCAATAAATTTCTCACAATGTAATATCTTGTACTTTGTAATACTCCAGTCATACTTGTACACAAAAAGAATCTTATAATTCCAAAAAATATTAATGATCTACAAATATCTGAATACAATTTCGCACTGCCTTTCCTCTCCTTTTCTATAACAAAAAAAGCTAAAAAAATGGCACTTTTTCAAAAAAGTTTTTTTTTAAATGAGACAGTATTACGGAATAGTAAGGATGATAGATACAATAGGATATTTATCTAATTATAGCCATAATGAAATCGAAACATTTCATTTAAGGGTTAAATTATATTATTTTAATTAAAGGCAATGAATGAATAGCGTGCAGTGCTACAAAATGTACGTTGTAATGTTATATTCATTCTTGTACACAAAATGATCTATTCATTCTGATGAATCTTAATTATCTGCAAATATCAAAATACAATCTCACACCGATCTTTTTCTCCTATTCTAATAACCGAAAAGGCAAAAAAAAGTATTTAAAAATATTCAAAAAATAAGATTATCCAAAAAAGAAAATAAGTACAATAGGCTATTTATTTCACTATACCCACAATGAAATTAAACCTCAGCTCTATTTAAGACATTAAACTATATCATTTTAATAACAGCCCGTAAATTTCTCAAAAAAATGCCTACTTTGTTGCAAAGTGTTCGTTGTAATGTTACTTTCCTTATTGAACACAAAAAGATCTACTCATTCCGACGAATTGTATAGGATGATGATCTACAAATATTAAAACACAATTCTCTTCGCCCGTTTTTTCTTGTTTTGATAACCGAAAAAGAGTTTTAATAAAGAACTTTTATAAAAAGTAGACAATAAACGAAATAAGAAGGTAACAGATAGAATAGGATATCAACATTGATATTAAACCTCAATTCTATATAAGAGGTTAAATTATGCCATTTTAATAAAAGCCAAGGAATTTCTCCAAAAAAAAAGCCACAATGTTACCAAGTGTGGAATCATTCATTCTTGTACACAAAAAGATCTACTCATTCCGATGAATTGTATAGGATGATAATATACAAATATTAAAACACAACTCTATTCACCCTTTATTTCTTATTTCGATAACAGAAAAAGAGCTTTAAAAAAATTACTTTTATAAAAAGGAAACAATAAACTAAATAAGAAGGTAACAGATACAATAGGCTATTTATTACAGTATATTCACATTGAGATTAAACTTCAAATTTATGTAGGAGGTTAAAATGCCATTTTAATAAAATCCAGTGAATTTCTCATTAAAAAAAAGGCCACAGTGTCACCAAGTGTAGAATCATTCATTCTAGTGCACAAAAAGATCTACTCATTCCGATGAATCTTAATGATCTACAGCTATCTCAATACAATCTCACACCGCCCTTCATCTCCTGATTCCCTGAAGGAGGACAAAAAGCCCTCAGCGCTCAATAAGAAGATCCTCTATCGCTACCAGAACAGCTGTGTCCAACAGCTTTCGAACAAGGAAAGATCCTGTAATGACCCGGGTAACAGGACGACTAATAATAATAAAACCCACTCCCTGATGACCATTGCAACTGTAACCGAGATGGAAGGCACCCTCCCTGCTGTAGCAGTATCTCCTGTTGGCCGTAAGTCGTAACGTCCGTGTGTAATGAGGCGAGGAAGATGACACGAGTTGGATAATAAAACTGAGTTTGATTTTCTTGTGTACAGATGAGTTACGCCCCAAGGTTAAATACATAAAAGTTGTGGATGCGGGGACTAAATATGTCAAATGGAGGGGTGTAAAAGGGTGGATGTCCTAGGATAGATACCCCCCTCGTAAATAAAAGTGCATTAACTTTTATCTCTTGGAAGATTTAGTATTGGGAAGAGGTTTATGTATAGCAGTTCCAATTTTTTACCAGCGACAAAAGGTCAATTTTCCAAGAAGATGATTTTGAGTATCAGTAGTTGAGATGTAGATATGAGTTTATGTTGTATTGTAAGTGGTGCGTTTTTGCTGAGGAGCAAATGACCTGGGGTAATTTTTGCAGATAATCTGTCTCGTTGTACGTTAATCTTGCCATCATAAAGTGTTTGAAGCAAAGCAGTTTATGCGAGATGTGTAATGAAAAATGTTGTAGTGAAATGAGTCGTTATATGAAGTTACTCTGGAAATAAAATTCCTTTATTGCGAATAACAATGCATTATTTATTAGTTTCTGTCGGCAATTAAAATGATGGTTATTACAAGAAATATTTCCATTTACGCGGTTTGTTGTTATTGCTTCACTTTTAAACAGCTTATGTATTTAATGATATGAGGATATCACGAATGATGCTTAGAATTAAGAGCTTTATAAGCATATTACTCTGCAATAAAACTTTCATTGAATTTCCTAAACTTTAACTATTAAAGTTTTACGAAAACGTTAAAAATTCAAACTTTCTTCTTTTATCTTAAACCCTTTTTAATATTAATCACTTCTGCTGAGAAAACACCGTTTTATTATTGTCCTTGATAGTAGAAGATGAATTTTATCGGAAATCTTAGGGTTAAAGAAAATTCGTAAATGCATGAGGCATTTACGAATTAATAGGATAATCGTCTCTCTAGTATAGTTGGTTGAATGATTCTATATTAACCTGATATATTTTATTAGATACACATATCTATTGCAGACTAAAGTATCATTGACTCGCCTATCACCTAATGGCAATTTTCACATTGTTTTTTAATCGAGTGATTCTGTATCACTCTGAAACAAATAATGAGGGCGATATGAGTATGAGAATGCCAGCTTTGAAATCGAGACGGATGATAGCCAATAGTATATGAACAGCTCATTCAAGCGGGTAATTCTTACTTTTAATTAATTCGGATAATATGTACTCTATAGGGTTGTGTAATGCTACATCAACCTGATATATTGTATCAGATTCAGAGATCTGATGCTGACTAAAAGTATCAGTACTCACCTAGAATGACACCTAAGGGCAATGTCCACATTCCCTTTTAATCGATTGATATTATATCAGTCGGAAGCAAAATATGAGCTCGATAAAGTCTAATTAGCCATAATGCCTCGGCAATGGCAGAACATACTATAACTTCAGATATTTTTTTTTCTAATGCTGATGCTGACTAAAAGTATCAGTGCTCGCCTGGACTGACACCTAATGGCAATGTCCACATTCCCTTTTAATCGATTGATACTATATCAGTTGGAAGTAAAATATAAACTCGATAAAGTCTAATTAGCCATAATGCCTCGGCAATGTCAGAACATACTATAACTTCAGATATTTTTATGTCATATCATATTTGTCTTTTATTTCCTGTAGCGATGCATGCTCCATTGAAAAATGCCAACCTACTTTCACATTAACTGTATTCGTAAATACTGTCTTTTTAAAACTAAGATTATCTGTATTTTACTATTAATACCTATTCAGAAGAAGGAAAATATCGAAATCGCAATTTAAATAGTATCAGCATCTAATCTCGGCTCAAATTTTAGAGCCGCTACCCATCGAGTACTCCGTTTTATGTCAACGGAAAAAGAATCGGTAACCGCCTGAATCAAATACAAAAGTTTCCGCTAAAAATATAAATCAAACTGGAGTATCAGTATCATTTTGTACTTGATATAGCAAAACAACGAATCAATACAACTAGCGCTCAAGATAGTTTTCAATTTTCGAGAATATTAGATGTTCGATATAGATCACATCAGATAGCACATTAAATGGCTCAATAAACCTGATAAGGTGTAATTCTAATTAGTTCAGATAATCCCTATCATAGCCAGTTGATATCCGTTTTGCAAGATAATAGCGGTCGCACGGATAACATCAGGTAACAAGGATTGCAATTTACCAGCTAATTAACGTTCCTAATGATAATGGATAAATTTAATAATGAAGTCAATACATGATCACGTGATATGAATCAAATAATTCACAATGATTTAATTTTATAATGAATTAAAATATTTTGCATTCAATGGCTAAATTAAGGCATCCACAATGAAGTTACGTTTACCTGATCACGAAATGATGGCATGGGTAATTACGCCTGTTTTGTGTTTTTTCATGTCAATTGTGGTAATTCAATCAATGAATTGCCAATTGAATTAATTAATTCCCAGAATGTTAGATAAATTTAGGTATTTTTAACATATATTGATATTTACCCTCATTAAATTTATACACTGCACATACAGTATTATTTTAAGAACTGTGGCGCAGAAAATACCATCTGAATTAAAATCCCTGCTTTTTACATTGATATTCCGAATTCATTTTTTTTTAACCTACACAAAACGCTTAAAGGTTTGTAAAAGGAAAGCAATGTAACTGGTAAAATCTCGAGAATGAATTTCGATATTTTAAAGACTCTTTGCGTTAGAAGATTTGAATCTGAAAATACTATTGTGGATTTTCGGATTTGTCTGCATGTATTGTGTACTCAGTAACAGGAAATACTGATGAATTTAGCAAATAGCCATTGGTATTGGTTTTACTATCAAGATTGTAATTACTGGAACAATTATATATTGTATTTATTCGCAGGCAAATTTTTTTTTTTGAATAAGTCCCTTCACGGAATGTTATCTTTATACTTATATGAATACGTAGGCCATAATTAATGGAATTAGAAGAATGATAAACAACATAAAATTTTCATCAAAATACTAAAAATCAATATCAAATTTTTGAGACAGTCTGTCAAATTGTTAAGTTTCTGTTGGTCTGTATATTTACAAAAACGTTAAGTTGATGAATGTTAAATTTATGATTTCAACATTACATTTTTCAATCTTTTAAAGAATTTAGATCACGTCAGCAGACTGTTCAAAAATTCATACACGATTTTCTTGACAACGCAGAAAGTGAAATTAAACCTAAAATGATCCATTTCATAAAAATAAATAAGACGGTGGATAAATAAGAACGTATCTACTGATTCCAAACAATTATGGCTTAAATGTTCATGGATGATTGGGAATGAAGTTTATGAACTAAAAATAACACATTTTTAGATGTAATTTGAATTTAATTTCGATTAATTTAAAACAAAGTTGTTTGAATTAATGTTATAATTCAATTGGAATTATTTTCGTCAGCTTTATATTAATTAGCTTGTTGTTTAAATATCATTATTATCATTTCATAAAAAAGATTAAACCTTTCTTTAGAAATGGCTTCGTGTATTCATTATATGTTGTTTTTGTTTTTTCATAGATTATAAAGCTTTGCTGCGATGTCTCATGTTTGCTGGACTTGCTATGCTTAGTAAAGAACAGGGAATCACTGTCGTTGCTGTTTGCGTTACATACGACATATTTCTTGTGCAAAAAGTAAGTAATGTATGCTTACATTCATTCACTTTTTAATTAAATTGTACAACTGATACATTTTAATCTTTATATTTAAAGTACTTGGAAAAAAATTCAGCACTGCGACCCCCTTTCCTAAACACTAGTTCGATTTCGCCAGTTTTTATTTCTCACAAGCTCATGGACCCTAACAATCAACTAGTTCAGTCATCCCCACTTTATACACACACTTTAGTGAGAAATCTCAAAATCGTTCCTTGACAATATATTCTCTAAGTATAAAAAAAAGTCAGTCGTCCAGATCTTATAATAGAACAGATATCACCATTTTTTTGTTTTACTTGAAACCTTATTGCTTCTAAGCAAGCCATAAATGACCAGTTTTCTTCTCTGTTTCCATTTTCGGGAGGTATAGCAAAATTGAACCATGGAACACTCACAAGCCTTAACAGCTGGAGCAATTTCGCTTATTAATTTCACCAGTTTTGAGTTCATAACTAACCAGACAGGATTCTCAATGTTTATTCAGTGGGTAAAATTTAAAATGACTCCTATTATTTGTGGTAAGTCAGATTACTTACCTCTAACCCGCCAGAAGGCACACGGAAAAATTACTGAATAACCAGACCACAGCTACAGCAATACTGGTGGGAACTGGGATTGAGTCCAAAGGGGCATCACCGACCACGGAACAGACTTCCCCGTAGAGAGTACGTCCCGTCATCGATGGAAGTGTCAGACCCTCACCTTTATTGTAACTACTGGGTTGGCGAGATCCAACCACATTATCAAAAGCATTTCATCCTAAATTACGAGGGACCTCCTCGGGGGTTTATTTGTTGTGGTAAGATGTATTTCATCGAAGTTTGCTGACACCAATAAATTAATGATATTAACCTCTTGAAATATAATGTCTTGTTTGAAATTTTGAATTCAAACATCAAAGTATTGAGTTTAACCCTTTATTTACTGAATTATGTCGCCATCCATTGTTCAACTTCATTTTTGCACCAGTCGTTTAGTTTCCTTGCAAAATAATCCCAGGGAACCCAAGAAAAAAAATGTAATTAACAGAAATATCTTAATTAGTTTAATTATTAATTAAATATTTTTAATTCCTTCTTTTCTCTTATATTCACTTCATGTTATTCGGATTACATTCCCCGTGTTCTTTAGAATACATCCGCAAAAATAGTCATATAGTAAAGATATAAGCTAGATTTAAATGGTACTTTTAAGTACCGTCAGTAAATAAAGGGTTAAATTTGAAATTAAGTGAGATTATAGCATCTTTAAAATACTAATGAATAATGCTAAAGCATCAATATCTCAATTGTCTTTTATTTTATCACAGTGAATTTACATTAAATGTATCCCAAATAAAATATGGCATCTAATTATGAGTTAACGCTTTCGCAGCCCTCTCCTGTCCCTGAAAATATAACTCCAGTGGTTCTCTGTTTTTCAAAGCATGTAGTGTGGTTTTCTCTGTATAGATTAGTATAGGTCTTTGTATACTAATTGTATTATAATAGTATATATACTCTGTATACTATAATACATTAGTATTGATATCTCTGCACAGATTAGTTTTATCTGTACTAGTTATAGCAAACGAAAATAAAAACTCAAAAAATTAAATATTTACAAAGGGTTTGAAAAGTTTAAAAGTTTTAATATGTAGAAGAACTCTTGAAAAGTGTTACGGTCGCTCTGCAGAAGTTTTACTTTCACCCACTAGACGCGTTACGGACGACGAAGAGATTAAATACACTCGAAGGTGAAGAGGTGTTGTTGTTTCTTTTGGCACTTGCCATCAGACAAGCCCGATAGGTGACGAGGTTAATATGGTCGGAAAATAATAAGTCATTGATTTATGTTGTTTTAGGTTAAATGAATAATATTTCCCGTATCTGTATTTTCCGAAATAGAAGCCACTCATGCAATGTATTTCTTTTCAACAAAATTAATGGAAAACTTTGCAAATACTTTTTAATGCAATCCAAATAACTAAAATAAATTGCATTAATTTATACAAGCAATCCTTAATTCATTACAATTGGTTTTCCATTCTTAAAGCTTTCACATCAATGATAATATCGTGTCCAAGTTACAACCGAAACTGAACTGAATTTCAGAGGGTAAAGACCCCTGAGTATCAGAGGGCAGAAATATAACTTCTAGTTCATAATAAAATGACACTCACACATCCTTTTTTTCCTTAACCCCTTTTAAGAGGGGTGGTGGCTCTTTCACAAACCTCAGAGATAGAACACAAGGTAAGGAACAATCATGCCCGAACCAGAACTCAAACCCAGGAAGCCCGGATAACATGAAAGACACGCTACCTCTAGGAAAAGATCTTTTATCTTGCTTTTAATTAACAAAAATAAAATGAATAAATAAAATTTGAAATACATCAAAATTGATGAAAAATAATGCGTTTTAATAATAATAAATGTTTGGGAATTCAAATTTAAATTAAGGATACAAGCACACTTTTTTGCCTTAAGTAGAGCTTGCTTTACCCTCTTAATAATAGTATCCACCTGAGCTTAATTAAGAATCTTCGCTCGAATTGACAGTTAAAAAGAATTCGTTCAACTGCGATTAGAAATTTGTGTAAGGAAGTAAAAGGAAACCTACCATCATCTTCTTGATTTTTTTTTATTGAAAATCGAAAGAGCAATTTGCCGCGTAAACATGAATCAATTCTAATTGGTTACAGAATGGACAATAATTAATTTGGGCTCAATGCAGCATTAGGATAAGAATTCTTTAAATAAAA
>JAPMOQ010067503.1:5024-28172 GCA_026543055.1 Argiope trifasciata | reverse complement strand
ACTAAAACTTAATCTGATAAAGATATGCACAAAAAAACTAAAGTAAGTAGTTCTTTTGAAGAAAGAACCGTGAATGGGTCAAAGAACGTAGATGAAGCCGAAGAGCTTACAAGTAATTGAAGCAGCTAACCTTAACAATGAAATCAACAGAAGTATAAGCAAGCTCTTGGTTATATTACCACAGCATCTGGGATTATCAGTAACGTATGAATTCCCCATTTTCCCAACTTCATTATACGGAAGCAGAAACGAAATCGTTTTCTTCGCTATCAAGAGTTTGCTATTCAGTAAAGTGATGCCACGGATAAAGTTATTTATGTTTTAAGTAAAAAAAAAAAAGTTGTTAAAGTAAAGTGTTCTTTGCAAATATTAATGTAAAATAGAGAGAAGTGTAACTATCAATATGGTGAAAGTTGGATTTTTAATTTTTTTTTCAACATTTTGGTGTTGAATAGCAAGATATATTAAATTATTGAATGGAATTTTATACTAAGACAGCATTTTGTAAAGGAAAAGTACATTCTGCTTATTTTTCCATTTTTAAAGTATTTGCAAGTATCTTTTAGTGAATAAGTCATTTTTTTCATCCATTCTACTATTGTATATTAGGGTAACTTAAACTTTTTAGTTCAATTTATGAATAATAGCGATGTTTGATTCAAAATTTTTAGTTAATACAGGAAGTGTCTCCATTAAAGCACCAATTTATATGAATATTATAATTTTTTGCTTCTTTTTACTTGTATTATGTGATGTAAATGATTGGATATTTCTGTATACAGTTTTCTCTCGAAAAATTTATTTAAACATTTATCCCAACATATTGCTGTGCTTATAATTGTTAAGTTGTAATGAATCTTTCACTATTTTACTTATTATTTGTTATTATTTAGGGGAAAAATTATTATAACTATAGTTATTCGGGTTTTTTTTTTTTTTTTTTTTTTTTTTAGGATTAGAGATTGAAAGATAGATTTTGTATAACCAACTCTAAAATATATGGCCATAAATATGCAAGTGAGGAGTTTTCTTACAAAACTCTATTTACTACTCTAGTCTGTAAAATTTCAAATACATCTGCAACATTTCCTTTGAAAATTGAATTTTTATATAAAATGTTGACTGCTCTTTGAATTTTGTTTAAGTTTAAGCTTAAGTTTACAAATGCTTGAAGCAATTCCTTTGCCCACTTTTAATAAATAAAATATAACAAATTGTGCTCTCTTATAGTTCTATTCTTTTCAAATATTAATCGAGCACAAAAATTGAGGAACTGATTACAGGTTTGTCAGTACAAACAGAATAATATGAACTGGTGATTCACATTTGGTTAAAAGTGTAAAATATATCACTAACATAAAACTTCATTTTGAAATATATTTAATATCATATGTATTTGCATCTTTTGAAGATGAATTTGTTCTTACAAATATGTTCTTTTACATCCAAAAGTTAGATTGCTCCATTTGAGCTTGTTCTGATTACTAAGCTATTCTCGTTATTTGATTTATGCAAGAATTATTCTGAAATAATCTTTTAACTGAGAAATCTCAAAGTGGTAAAAAGTTCTACCACTTATGATAACGGAATTAGAATCTAGGATCCTATTTCATATCATCTTTTGTTATTTGCAATCCACCATTTTGCAAAGTATCTAATATTTTTTATCAAAAGATTTTGAAAATGAATTCAAGATTTTAAGCTTGCTATTTTAGGTAGATAAGGTATAATTGATTCAGATTATTGTCGTAATAAGTTCCTTTTTTAAGAGCTACTGATTAGCACTCCTAAGGACTCTTGTGATCAAGCTGTTAGCCGGTTAGGAATTTCCTTATTTGGTGGCAGGTTGTTTCTTTTATTCCGTTCTGCTGTAGGAACTGTGTTTATTCTTAACCCTTCAACACGATTCTTATCATTTAAATAGAAGCAAAATTTCAACAGAAAGTAAAAACAGTGATAAGACGACAAATTGCTTTATATGTACATTCTCTATATTTAACAAATCACATGATAGGGTATAATAGGTTCTATATTTAATAAAATACCTGATATACCGTCCATCTTATTTTTCTGATTATATTATTATTACCGCTTTGATATTTCCTGATTCTGTTTGACCATGAAAAAAATAATAAATTTTATACTTTATACTAAATCTTTCCTTGCATATCTTCCCGGATGTAATTATATATGAATGAATTGATTCAGAAAAATAAATCTTGAGTATTAACTCACTATATTTCATTTTCAAGAACACTAAAAATAGAAAAACAGTTTGAAAACAACTAGAAACTTTATAAGCTTCACAATTTGTTCAATCTTAATGAAAAACAGAATATTACCTCCTCCTTCTGTTTTATTATATTATTGAAGGAAAAATAAAATTATATTCTTTGCATTCTATAAAGTTGCATCTTTTTCCGAACATTAATCATGATCAGTGTTACAAGCATTAAAATTACAGAAGTACATTTGTTATTTTAGGTTTAATAATATCTTCTATATTTTTGTAAAATAGAATAACTGTACTCGGCCTTTAAACGCTCGATAAACAGCTTAAACATTAGAAAATAGGAAGCTTCACTAGTCTTTTTTTATTCCTTAAACGTTCTAAGTGATTCATTACTAAAATTATTGATGTTAAATAAATTATTTTATAAAGAATTTTACTTTTAAATATATATGATTTGTTTTTTTTTAAATTAGCATATATGCATAAAGTAAGCGAACTACTCCTCTGTCATTTAGTTTTCCCTACTAATAACAGAAACTCCCCATTTTATCAGATGTGAGGCAAAAATGAAATTTGAATAGTTAATTTAATTTTAAATAAATATGATATGCTTTTTAATCAGCATATGTGCATAAAGTAAGCGAATTAATCCGCTGTCATTTATTTTTTCTTTCTAAGTATAGAAATTCCTCGTTTCATCAATTTTATCAGAGGTGCGGCAAAAACAAAATTTAAATAGTTAATTTTATTTTAATATTTTGTTTAGGCGTATTGAATAGATTCCATTTACCATCTGTCACATTTGAAATATTAATAAATTTTAATTTTAAGACAGATAGTTTATGATTTAGTTATGAACGCTAATAAAATATACAGTTTTACATTCTACGAATATTGCACTTAAGAATATTATAAGACTCCTGCTCCTCGACTCTCAACGAGGAAGGTTTCAAACCTGTCAGCATAAAGGTCACGTACTATTCGAGGGGGTGAGACGCTTCTGAAAGGGACCAAGAGATAACGACGAAGGCAGAGAAGGACGAGAGACGCAGTAGGAAGGTCGTGCAGTTCGCCAGGAACGGACTTGATATATTCGAATGTTTTTTTTTTATTTATATATTCTGTAAATATAGAACTAATACAATAATCAAGAATATGATTGTTTCTTGTACTCATTTCTATACAAAATACACTATGGGATTCGACGATTAAGGAGATCAGAGTGGATTTAGAAACTGCCACTTAAGAAAAATGGATTAAATGCGGCACCAACCATCTTGAAAGTGACTCTACACGTGGTGAGAGGAGAGGAACTTTACTATGTTCAATATAATTCAGTTGATAAAAATCCGGTTTTAAGCTATTTTAAGTATTTTTTCATGAAATAATGGAGACATTAGAAGTCGTGTGATACTATTCAAATATTCTGATCCATTTTATTTTGGAAATCTTTTTCACACTTTGTGACAAATAAAGCATAAAACTTCAAAATACCGTCTTAATTATAAAGTACTATGTGTAAGACCACATAGATTATCGAGAAGATTTTATTTTGATATTTTGTTAACTCAATAATTCAAGCTTAAGAGAAGGAAATCAAATGCGAGAAAGAAAATTGTTTTCTTTTCATTTAATAATTCATCTCTTTTCTATTCTTGCATTTGCATGATTATTTTACAGATTATACTGAAATCATGGCTTTGAATTTTATGATTTCTATACTATTTTTTGAATACGAAATTTCATAAAAGAATATTCAAACTTTCATATTTGTTTGTAATTAAATGGCTAGATTCAATTTAAAAGAAAGTTTAAATAAAAGAATACTTGTTTCTCTTTATGTAATGAAAATATTTGTTGCTTAATTATCACTAGATCAAAGATATATGAAATTCGAAAAATTGAATGCTTATGTAAATGTAAGAAAATCTATAGAATTTAATATTTTCTGAACGGTATCAACAATTATGAATGGATTGAATAAATTATTTAAATATTAAAGATAAATATTTGATGGAAAATAAAAAACAAATCTTAGTTCCAACTAACATTTGTTAAAGTTCTAGCATAATTTATATAGTTGTTTATAAACTAGAGTTTTCTTTCACTGTTTAATTAGAAAATTGAAATAAGTAAATATACATTTCTTAGGAAAAGCTTCATGGTGCTCAAACAACCACTGAATATTTATTAAAAATAATAATTGCAAATGTTTCTCATTGAATCTTTCAAAGAAAAATATAGATTATTTTTTCACATTTTATTCAATTTATTATAAATACTTTATTCATATTAATTAGTCAAATTTATTTAAAAAATTAAAGGTTTTATTTTAATATGAAATCCAATGTTCTACTTCTTGAAAGTTTTGAGTAATTGCTGATTAGTATAAAATAGTTTATTAAATTTAAAATAATTTAGGAAACTAATCGATTTACAAAAGTTGTCTTTGTTACTCTTAACGATAATGCAAAAAAAGCATTTTTTTTTCTGAATCAAATGCTATGTATAAATAAATACATATATTTTTGTTTATCTGAAAGAAAAATATTTTATTCCGAGGATTTAAGTGTAAATGAAGTAAAAGATTTTTTTTCTTTTTAATGCTCAAATGATTTCTGTTTCTTTCGTACAGACGATTTTTGAAGATAAAGTTCTTTTGTTATCGTTCTGTATTTCATCAACACATTTATTTATTTTTTATAAACAGTATATTTTACTATGTTCTATTATAGGTTTCAAATTTTGAAATAAAATGAGATGCAAAACTTAAAAATTTGTTCTCTTCACAATGTTTAATTTAATGTTATTTTATCTTATTCAACATTCGTCTTTCCTAGTTTCAACCATTAAATTTATTTATCTTTTTTACAAAATACATAATTTTAAAAAATTATGAGACCTTCATACAGCAAGTGAAAACATATTACTATGACTAGTCAGGCTACAATAAAATCAATTAATTCATAATATATTTATATGATATCTTCACATAAGATTTTTAGAACATCGGATCTCATAGAATATTGTAATATTTTTGTGACAATATATGATAAAAATAAGTAGTTATACAAACATAACATGAATATTCAATAGAATTCTTATGTTGGTACTACTCATTCATATGAGTAAATGTAGCAGCTGGCAGTAACATCATAAATATTCTACTGGAAATTTGTACACGGTGCTGGAATAACTAGTGGAGATTTGTCTGAATGCCAATAGATGGCGCATTGATAGGACTGAGTGCTAAAATATTTTTTCCCCTTATAGACTTTATTAATCCTATGTTTTGTGATGTCAGCGCATTTTGTAGATGAATTTGATAATGTGTCATAACACAGCTGTATGCTCAAAATTTATATTTTGTGTTTTAAATCTTTAAGCAATTAATATTCCAAATGTGCCAGGCATTAATTCGCAACCCTAAATAAATATCGAGATTTGACCGTGTTGAGTCAATCATTTATTTTTTATAATATCAATTTACTTAAGTTTGATTAAAATTCTTTTCATGATGTTGAATTTAATTCGCCCATATACTTAATGAAATTGACAACAGTAACAGGAATAATAAGTTTTTAGTATTTTTTTATAGTGGAAAAAGGAGATAAAGTGATATTTTGAGAAAAGTAAAATTTATCTGAAAGCAATTACACTATTGTAGTAAACAATGTGATCACGTTGCCATAATTCTCATTAATAACTACATATTTCATAACGAATCAATCTCCATGGCCTCGACATTTCCGTAGCTTTCAAATCATTTAGTTCTGTTTAACTAGATTTGTAGCTAGTTAAGAATGGACTAACCTGCAGTCACATTGTTTCCAGCTAACCGCCAGTAAATTTCAATATACTTTCACCAATCACTGAATTTCTTCCGTGCCCTGTTTTTCATATTTCAATTTTCTTTTCAATATATTTCTCTTTTCAGAAACACGGAAGATGCCTTTCAAAGTCTCAACTACATTGTTTACGAAATTGCGAAAAATGGAAACTTTAAAAGATCCTTGTTTTGACACATGGATACCATTTGATAATCTGTATACAGTTACAGGTCGTTTAAAAAACTGTTCCGTGAAATTGTTTTCTCTTTTTTTGGCGCTGTATCAAATATGCAAAAATATAATACACTTTTGAAATATTTATACAAATTGTATTTCAATTTGTATATATACAATCAAAATCAAAACCTAAAACTAAAAGTAACAAATATAAAAATTTACGAATGTGAACAAAATGTGACCTTGAAGAAAAATAATACAGGAATTTAATACGACAGTCAGCTTCACAATTAATGTAGATAAACATTCACATAATTGTACATTCACATTCACTTTAAAAAGCTCTAAAATGAAAAAAAGTGCTTAGATATGGTGACTATAGAGATAAAAAACATGCAAAATACTATTCTTATCCGCACATAATTTAATTTTTAAAAAATATTAGCTCTTCGAATAACTGTTATAAAAAGGAAGGGAAAATTTTCACTGTTTGATGGATATTGAATTTTAATATTACAGAAGTAATTAGAAATAATTTAGGAAATTACCTTTCAGTTTAAAACACTATGTATCAATTTAAAACAGATTTTACTATATGATGAAGCTAAACAGAATTAATATATCCGAATGAAAAAATTGTTGAATTAAATTACATATATTTATTATATATTACAGATATTTCGGTGTTTATACTCTTGATAAATTGGCTATGTAAAATAGTTAAAAGAAACAAATGTACGATGCATAATTAAGATTTTTCTTTTTCAACTGGTAATCTATTAGGTTGTTCGGAAAGTAATTTCGTTTTTTCCTGACAAAGGATTTAATTGCATTTTTCGCACCCAATTTCATACTTAAACCGCAAAATCATTTTATGTTTTAAGAGCTGATATAGCAAGGCTTGAGTGTGAAAAAGTGCAGCTGATTCTTCGCAGTAGTTTTTGGATGGTGCCCTTTTAAATATGGAGAGCAATAAACAGCATTTTCGTCATTTTTTTCTTTTTTGCTATATAAAAGGTAAAAATGCTGTCAAGCCAGAAATAAATTAGCCAATATGTGTGGAGAAGATGTGTTAACAGTACATCAGTACCAGAACTGATTTGCAAAATTTTTCCCTCAAATGAGGAGGCCAAAACCCACCTCGATCAGTTTTTTTTACAGCAAAGACCAAAACTTTTATGAGCGTGTAATCATGTTACTACCAAAAGGTATTAGACCAGAATGGCAATTTTATAATTTAATAAATAATTTATTCATTAAACGAAAATTTCTTTTCATTTTGACACAAAAATACGAAATGACTTTCCGAACGACCCAATAGAATATTAAACTATATCAACTTGTTATATCTGAATAAAAATATTATAAGTTGAATAAATGGCTCTATTTCAGAGATAAATGCGTCAAATGAAGATTATTTTCAAAACAATTTTGAATGGAAATTTGGATTATCTTACATTTCTGAATTTATCTGAGGGAGTGTATTATAACCTACAAAGCAATTTTGCGTCATAATAACCAAGGCAATATTTGTGCGTCGAATCTGATGCCATTTCAGTGACATAAATTGTTTCATTTAATACCGAAAAAAAATCCCTTGTATAATTTGTGGGAAAACATATACCAAAACATGAAATTATCTATTATTTAATGAGAAAGAATTTTGAAACATTCGTTAAGAACAGCTATAGATTATTTTGAATTATTTCTATTTTTTTAAATATGAATAATAATTTGGATTACAAATGTATCACAAAGGAAGCCAAAACCGTTGAATTATAGAACAAGGATTTATTTTGTAAGAAATTCGTGAACACCTATTAAAATTTATTAAGATATTAAATTCCCTGCTTGAGAATCACGAATTCCTTTGAAGAATGTGAAAGGTTTTAAGATTAATTATTCATCAAATGAATCAAAATTTTCTGAATGAAATAAATGAAGACAGAAAAATTTACTTTATTGAAATCTGTTTATAAAATGAATACCAAAGGTTCCCTTCTTGAAAAAATTATCCAACATGTAAAATAATTTCCTTTTTTTAACTCATTCGCTGCCGATCACGCGCTGGCGCGTGATATGGCGCCAACGCTAAGGGGCCAATCACGCGCCAGCGCATGATGTGGGGTGAAGTCGCAATAGCCAGTCACGCGCTGGCACGGGAAAATCTTTATCTGATTATTCATTCTCCTGTTCATTTGGCATTGCATGCAGGGTATTTCTGCTGGTATTGGCATGGGGTGATGGTTATAATCTAAGTATAAATAATCGTGGTTTCCAAATTAATACTTTATTTTTTATTGAAAAAATAATTTTTTAATATGAGTGGTATAGATTATAGTGCAGGGCCTTCGCGCCCTAAAAAGAGAAAAACTGAAAATAATAAGGCTCTAACGGATGAAGAGATAGAAGTTTTGTTGCATGAGCTATCGGATGAGTACCCGAATGATTTTAGCTATGACGACAGTGACGATGAATTTGTTCCTCCCTCTGGTGCCCATCCTATTTCGGACTCTGATGAAGATGATGATGAAGAAGAACGAATCGTGCAAGAGGCTGCATGTCAGCAGGATCTTTCAGCTATAGTGGAAAAGGTAATTTGGGAAAACGATTCAACATCAATGAAGAAATTTCCTTTCATAAAATCATAGTGTTTGCTCCAACCTGTTTCAGGTAAGAATCCTACAGATTTCTTTCGTCATTTTTTCACCGACAGTATCTTGGAGGAAATAGTTGCTCAAAGTAATGATTATGCTCATAATGTACTTTTTCATCGTGAAAAAAAAACACAGTCTCGTATCAATGCCTGGAAGGACACCACAAAAGAGGAACTCTTAGTATTTGTGGGATTAATTTTACATATGGGAACTATACGAATGAACCGTATACAAGATTATTGGAAAACAGATTCACTGTTTGGTTTACATGCATTTTCAGAAAATACTAGCAGGAATCGGTTTTTGTTGTTACTGAGGGCATTGCACTTCTCAAAAATCCCGGAGCAGAATACAAAACCTCCAAAGGATCGACTGTATAAAATAAGAAATATGGTGAATTTGTTCAACGCGCGAGTATCTGAAATATACTATCCGGGGCGCGAGATCAGTTTAGATGAATCAATGGTATTTTGGCGTGGTCGGCTTATATTCAGACAGTATATACCAAATAAACGTCACAAATATGGCATCAAATTGTACATGATAACAACCCCTCATGGTATGGTTCTGAAATTTTTGGTATATACAGGTATGTTGGATGATTTGGGTGGAAAAGGACATACACAAAGAGTCGTTATGAGTTTACTTGAGGGAATGCTGGATGTAGGACATAGCATATTTATGGATAATTATTATAACAGCTATGATCTGGCAAAATGTCTTGCAGACAGAAAAACCCATTGCACTGGGACAATCAGAAAAAACAGGAAGCCATTTCCGAAAGAGGTAAACGAAAAAAAACTGAAAAAAGGGCAAACTGTAGCAAAGTATGCTAATGGTGTGATGATTGCAAAGTGGCAAGATAAGAGAGACGTCACTTACATTTCCAATGAATATAAAAATGATATGGAGGAAAAAACGAACAAAAGAGGTGAAATTATATCGAAACCTCTACCTGTAATTGAATATAATAAATTTATGGCAGGTATTGATAAGCAAGATCAGATGCTTTCTTATTATCCCTGTGAGAGAAAAACAATTAGGTGGCCCACGAAAATATTTGTACATATTTTGCAAATAATGCTGAACAATTCCCACTTTATCTATAATAAGTATTCCAATAAAAAAACACCGTCTATCCGTGTCTATCGTCTATCCGCGATACGCAGTTTATTGAAACAGCCATCTGTTGTTCTTCGTTCTCCCGTGTGTGATCAGTCGAAAACTGAACATGTGCTAAGTATCCGGGAAGAGAAAAAAGCCGGAAAAGTTCAAAGAAAGCAATGCAAAAGTTGCTATTCCCAGGGGAAACGTAAAGATACCATTTATATCTGCAAAGTTTGTGATGGATCTCCTGGTTATTGCTTGGACTGTGCTAAGTTGACCCACAAATAAGTATTATTTTCAGATATATTATCATTGTATCCTACTTATTTCATTTATATTACATATTTTATAGACATAAAATATCATGCATCATTTTGAAATTTATTTTCATTATTTATTTTCATTTTTTCGCATCACGCGCCAGCGCGTAATGTGGCATTTAGGAAATAATTTTACTTCCACTGCCTATCACGCGCTGACGCGTGGTCAAAATATTCTATCAGGAAAGGCTTGCATATTACTTTCTAATCAGTAGGATGCACATAATTATGTTTTATTACCACTTTTCAATCATATTTGTGATAAAAAGTAAATCGGCTTCTGGGAAAAACCCACTTCTACAGTGCGGCAATAACTATCACCCCATCTTCACGTAACCGGCAGCGAACGTGTTAAATGCATAATGAAGTTATAAATACTAAACTATTATAATATTTGCTATGACATCATAGTTTGGATTCAATCTATTTATTAAAATTTTTCTCTTTTTTTTTTTCTTTTGAGAAATCTTTAAATAAATAAACACAAAATTATTTATTCGAAAAAAGTTTCAGTCAGTAAGTAATCAAGATAAGTATTTTTTCTATTGTTTAACATTCATATGAACCACTAAAACTATTGACAAATAAAGAAGAGAATTTTTTCATATATTGTTAAAAGGCCGGTTTATATCAATAAAATATAACTCAGTGTTCCAGTTGTGGAATCAGTTGTAAAGAATTTTTATTGCTTATATTTTCAATAAAAATATACTCGTGAGTTTTAAAATTAAACTTAAGAGCTTCTCTTTAGTTTGAAAAGGCATTCATTTACCCTAAAAAGCGTTTAGTTTAACACGAAAATTTAAAATAGACGTAATGTTATTCTAATAGTCCTGCGATGATACTTATGAATTTTAGATTCTATGCAGGGATTTTATTTTAATAAAATTCTTTCCTATTTACCACATGATTAAAATTGTTAAGGAAAAATGAGAGCACTGTACTTTTTTCAGGTAAAACTACAAAAATGAAGATTGAAACCTAGTTGCAACCATAATATTCTACAAATTCAAGAAATATATAAGCAACATAAGTTTTAGAGAAGCTATGTAAAGGATGAATAAAAACACATTTAAAAGATTTAATTTCCACTTTTTATGTCCATTCGCAGTTGAAATTTTAAAAAAAATGTTAGAAAATAATACAGAGTCTATTAAAATATAACTTATTCTTACTCATTAAGAGTTCCCTGGGGGTTATTGAAGTCATCCTTCTCAATTACCCTTTTAATACAATATAAAGTTACAATTTGACTCTTGAATTAAAGCTAATAAGTATTTAATGAAAACTTATAACCATCAATGGAATCGTTTTTTTAAAAAACGGACTTTTAGTTATGGAACAAACGACTTTGCGTACATGCAGCTTGTAATAATATTTTAGAAATAGGGATAATTAGCTACAAGAAATACAAATATATAAAAATATGTTGTTATGGCAGTATTGTTAGAAATTATGTAGAGTTCTTGCTTTGGCGTTTCTATTGTAATTATTATAGATGATTTTGCTTGAAAGTTATTTAGACATTTTAATGCTCTTTGGGTGATGGAGATAATTCTTTTTTATTTTAGTATTGGCATTTCAAATTACATGCATTATTTCGTATTTTTAATTAAAAAGAGTTAGTATTTGAAAATTAAAAGAACATTCTAAACACTAAGAAAGATCAATAATTAGTAAGGTATGCGACATTTTGCTTCAACAAATTAAATGACTATTTTTACAGATAACTTTAATAATTTTAAAAAATAAGAGGACTGTAGAAACGTTTTCGAAGTGTCAAAAAATAACTTTTTGAAGCTTTCAATTTTTATAATTAAACTGTGTTAATGATATTACAGAGTTTCAAATAAAATAATATTAAGTGCTAAAATATTTTCGTATTATGGGAACTCATTTATTTCGATTGTATGTAAATATTTATGTATACCTTAATGTAATCCTATTATCGTGATATTAGAATGCGCTTTTGAAGTTTATTTAAAGTAAAACACGATAAAACATTCAATTATTTTAAATTTTCTTTCACTGAGGTTTATATTTCGGTTAGGTTTATTACTAAGGGACAAAAATAAAAAACAATAAAATAGTTTCAAATTTACTTATTTCAAAGTTAAACATAGTATTCACTTTGCTTATTCTAAGGATTTTCTTAAAATTCTTCTTTTAAAAGGATATTGGTGATTTAGCAATTGAGAAAAAGAGTAAAATGATTTATTTACTTCAAAAATAATACATATTTTAATGAGACAACAGTTTCAAATTTTGAATGAGAGCATATTCACATTTAAATCTACAATGTATTCAAGTTTTAAATCTCCGATTTTTTTTTATACATTTGCATTTACCAAGTCTATATTTTTAACCTTCCAGCGAGACGCGTATGTGAGAGAGACATTAGAGATGAATTTCGTTTTATACCTTTAGATCTGGAGGCGTTGGGAACATCTGTCCTTGGCTATTTTTCCCCTTCCCTGTGACTTACTTTCAGTTGTCGTCTTAAGTTTGTGGCATTAATAGGTCTCTACCGATCAGATATTTGTATTTTAGAGATATGCGTGACCATTTATGTAAGTTTTTGTTACATCTGATTTTGTATGATTTTACAAATAGATCTGTGTTGTTTTAGACTGGCGGCAGTTGGCAAATGCACTTACGAAAGGAAATGTTGAAATAAAGCACCCACGTGTCTACAAAGTGAGCTAAAATTAAAGCTGCTAAAGAAAAAGGCCGAACTAGGTATTGAAGAAGTGGAAGATGCGACGTCAGGGAAAAAAAGATACAAACTCTGCCGAAAAGAAAAGTGAAATAGAATTACGTTGTTCATTTGTGAGATTTGCCCGAAATTTATATATTTAGAGCACACTTAACACATCTGCTAAATTACAAGGCTGCAATGAAATAACAATGAAACTATATTCTTGATTTTCATATCTAACTGTCGATTACAAATTCCTATTTATACACACATTCTGTCTTTTTTGCACTTCAATATTTTATATGCAAATTACTATATCAAAATATCGCAATTTCATTTGTATTATTTTTAAATCAATTCACTTAACCTGTGTTCATTTTATATTGTTATTGCAATCTATGTTTATATTGTTTCTGCTTCTTTTTAAATAAAAAAATGTTTAAAGTAGTTGTAGTTATTAATATTGATCTACACTGATGGAAAAAAAATCCCAACACCATGAAAAAATTATTGTACAGTAATGAAATTTTAGGAATACACTTGTCTAGGTAACATATTTAATTAATTAAAGTTTCAAGATCACAGGTAGAGCCATTGACGAGAAGAGCCATTTCAAATGTGAAATGTTGGTACATTAGTAACCTGTGTAACCGCCAGGACTTTGAATGCAAGCATGCAAATGTGCAAGCATTGTGTCGTACAGGTGTCGGATATCAGTTTGTGGGATGGAGTTCCATGACTGTTGCACTTGGACGGTCAATGCAGGGATTGTTAATGCTGGTTGTGGATGACGCTGGATTTGTCGTCCAATGATGCCCCATACGTGCTCGATTGGAGAAAGATCTGGTTATATAGCAGGCCAAGGCAACATGTCGACACTCTGTAGAACATGTTGGGTTGCAACAGCTGTATTAGGGCGAGCGTTATCCTGATGGAAAACACCCGCTTGAATGTTTTTCATGAATGGTAGCACAACAGGTTGTATAACTAGACTGACGTAAAAATTTTCAGTCAGGGTGCGTGGGATAACCACGAGAGTGCTCCTGCTGTCATAATTAATTGCACCCCAAACCATAACTCAAGGAGTAGCCCTGTGTGTCTAGGCCGCAGATGGATCACTAGCAGGCTGTCACCTGGCCTCCTTCTAACCAACAAACGGCTATCACTGCGACCAAGGCAGAACGGGCTTTCATCAGAAAACACAACAGATCTCTACTCCGCCCTCCAATGAGCTCTAGCTTGACACCACTCACGTCGCAAACGGCAGTGGTTTGGAGTCAGTGGAATGCACTGTACAGGGCGTCTGGCTCGGAGCTGTCCTTGAAGTAACCAATTTGAAACAGTTCGTTGTGTTACTGTGGTGCCAACTGCATCTCGAATTTCTGCTGCAGATTAGCCACAGCAATTCTGCACGATTAGCCACAGCAATTCTGCACGATTAGCCACAGCCATACGCCGAATACGACGGTCTTTTCTCTCAGTAGGGCCACTTGGCCACCCGGAACCTGGTATTCTTGAGGCAGTACCTTCCTTTAGTCACTGCCGCCAATACTCATGCACAGTGGATACATTTCTGCCAAGTCTTTCAGCAATATCGCGGAAAGAAAACCCTCCTTCTCGTAGCCCTAAAACACGACCTCGTTCAAATTCAGTGAGCTGTTGATAATGGCTTCTTCGTCTTCTCAGAGGCATCCTTGACTAACATTAACCAACTATGTCAAATCTCAACTGGAAATAACGATCACGAACCTTACAGCGCTTATTTAAAGCAAACCTCTATTGCATGTTCATAGTATCGCTACTAGCGCCACATTTACGCGCGTAGCTCAAAATTTGAATCGGCGTCATCTTTCAGATGTATAAACACGCCTACCAAATTTCGTTTATCTAGCACAGCTCCTTCCTATTTTTGGTTTTTTTCCAACAGTGTATTTACAGCATAATTCTAAAGAAAATTTATATTTATATTTGAAAATTTAAAATTTACAATAGCGTATGTGAGAAATACGCTCAACCTCTCATGTTGGTATGACGGCCGTGTCTGCTGGAATGTTAAATATTCTTAAGTCTGTCTATTGAAAATTTTACCTCTGCTACACGAACTTTTAAGTAAATAAAACTTTTGATTATCTCATTAGCATCCATCAATTTGTCTCATTTCTGAAAAGAGGAGATAATGTTGCGTTGAATGTATCAAATCAGTATCAAATTATTTTGAAAAAAATAAAATTAATTTGCATTGTATGAAAATAAGAATATAAGATTTTATGAAATGCAACAGTAAAAGTATAAACTTCAATTAAGGAATCCTAATTCTTTAAAGATTGATTTGTTAATACTAAAGGGTAAAGAGGAAATAAATTTTAGTTATCAAAGCTTACACTGTTGTGCTTGCTTTGATAACTGAAATCATGTATTGATAACTTAATCATGTATAACTAAATATATAACTAAATCATGATTAATTAAATATTTCATGATAACCTAATAACTAACATATCTTTGATAAGTTAATTAAGTATTTTAGACAAATTATTCCATTAAAAAAGAAAGGAATTATTTTATTAAAAATATTTTTACATTCTTAATCCACTAAAAGTAAGAAATGCTTAAATTAGCAGTATTAGATATCCTAGATAAAATTGAAAAAATATTGTTATTTTATTACAAAAATAGCTGCTAGAATTATGGAGATATCACAAGAATTATGCCTACATTTTCAAGGAAAATAAAGAATCAAGAAGCATTATTGCTTAGTGTTTTCTTCCGTAAACAAGTCTAAATTTCACCTGGCATGAAAACTTCAACCATTAATTCTGAAACACCATTAATTTTTATAATTAAGGTTCAGAAAACAGTGCAAAAATATATTCAACTACAGTGGGTCGGCCTTTAATGTATTCACACTTTATACGAATAACTTATTTTTGTTTTGTTTTTGAAAATATATATGGAATACAATTAATCCTCAAAAAAGTAAATTATCAACTTTGAGCGTTAAAAACGTCGACAAAGGAAAATATTTTCAACATAAAATAGTCTCTCATAAACGAAGAAAGTGATTCCGTTTTAACATTGCATATAAAGAAGGTACTGAAAGAAAAAGAAAACTTATAATCCTAGTTGTTGCGATATTATAACCACGAAGAATGCAAAATTTTCTGTGTAGAATGATTTCATTGATAAGAAAGTCCACTCGAATTATTTCTAAGCTTTCTTTATTGGAATTCTTTTCAGCACTTTGGAATTCATTCTTCAGAGAGAATGTATATGAGCTTTCTTTATCAGTTCACTGTTCTGATTAAATTTTGATTCTTATAAAGATGATGAAAATTTTACGTTACGAGAGAGTGGGTGGTGAGGTTATTGAAAAATATTTTATTTTTTTTACGTGAAAGTGAAAAATAGAAAGAAATCTGCTTATAGCAGAATAATATGACTAAATTTTACTTTTGGTGTGATATTTTGTGCAATTAAGGTATCCGACTCCGTTAAAAACATTGGTTATCAACCACATTGGTGAATAGTTTTTTATTGTTATTTCTTGCAGTTTAAACTTTGATTTTTTTTTTAAATTTAATTTTTTTAGGAAAACGAAGGCCTTAGCAAACATCCAGTTTCACATATTTTTCTGCTAAAATTTGATTTTAAATACAATTTTCTCAAAACTTTAATTTTCATAAAAATTCTTCACCGTTAACAGGATATCTCAAAAACTAGTATAGGTATTGTCATAAAAATTTCAGTGTGTGTTTTAAATAATAGGGACAATGAAATGAACCAAAAGTTTTATTTTTGGTCAAAAACTTTTTCATTTATAGATGTTTTTGGAAAAATTAAGTTGTGAATTTATGGAAAATATACATATATACGTATATTTCTACCCTTAAATACTTTGCACTTGATGATTTTTCTTAGATTTTGGTTCATTTCCTTCATCATTGTATTCTATAACTTTTGTACAAAGAAATATAGGATGGCTGCATTGCAATTTTGCATAGAATGTTAACCGTTTTGGTTCAATTTCATTGAAAATTTCAGCACAATTTTCTATTTCTCAAAATATATTATATTTTCAAATGATTGCGTTGTATTTATAGTATTTTGTATTATAATTGAGTACCCATCTAAAAACCATTGTTTTAAATAGTTATTTACAAAATCCAATTTTTCAAAACTTGTTCTTCGAACGTAGTCGGATACCTTAAATAAAGATGGTGTTGCAATAATGAAATGGATAAATGTTTTATATGATTAAAATGTTTCAATGGGGAGTGTGTAAAAAAATTAAGGGAAAATTTTTCATACTGATTGATGAATAAATAACAGAATATATGCTTTTATACGATATCTTCATAGCAGTAAAAGATGAAATAAATTAAATAAAAAAGTTATTACATAAAAAACTATAATTTTTTATTTAATCAATCTTATTTTAATCATCATATTCAATTTCAAGGAATTACTTTATCTGCATTATTATGTCTAGTTACATGAAAGTCCTGTCTTAAATAATTTTTTACCTTTGACCCGTAGTTAGAGGACACGGAAGAGACCTGAGCTTATAGATTCCGTCCAAACTTCAGCGAAATACTAAAGAAAAAATGGTAATCAGCATCCGATTTATTGTACATGATGTGAGTATATATATGATGAATGTTCCTTAAAAGTTATATATTTAACCATCAGAATTATGGTGTCTTGACCAGAGCAGTCAGGGAGATTTTCTTAATGAAAGCAATTACATTTATTTCTCAAATGGCAGTTTAAACCATTTTTCTGATTCAATCTATCAGTAAAATTGGTTTTCATTTTACTTTTGATCATGACCGAAAATCATAAAAATATGTTTCAAATAAAGTATGCATGCTGCTTTTGAAAATAATGAAAGAAAAATGAAAAACTAAATATTCAGCCTTTTTGTCCCATTTTTATCAGTATCTTTCATTTTCATTCGAGCAATGAAAGGCATTGTTGAAATACATAAAATTATATTTAAATAATTTAAAGAATATCAAAAAATTGGTGCAGTAATTAAATTCATTTTATTATAACATGAATTAAATTTTAAAGTGGATTAAAGATTAGATTTGTGCGATAATATTTCTATAAGTCAAAGCATAAATTTGCCTTAATCTACCTACATTTTTGATTAATTAAAATTTTAAACAATCGGTCCGATATACCTATTCTTACCTTATATAATATCATTAAATTTAATCAATGCCAAATTTAATAGGACTAAGTCAAGCAATCGAGTTTATAGATACCCAATATTCCTATACGCAATTTTAAATAATTTTTAATAATATAAATATTTTTTTGTATTTAAATAAATAATTTTACAGATAATCAACTCAAGCAGCAGTTTGATCTAAAAAGGAATAGGTATTTACAATCCTATTGATAACTTCAATACATAATTTTTATATACATAATTTATAATATACATAATTTTAATATACATAATATTTTTAATATACATAATTTTTATTCGCAAACATTATACAAATTACATAAGCCTCATCAGTTTCTTTTGATATTAACAAATGTGATATCCCATGCAACTAATTGATTTCATTTTGAGACTATTTCGTTCTGTCGCAATTGGAGAAACATAAATTTAGAAATGGCATTTTCCACTCAGAAAGTTCTAAACGATAAAGATTCATATAAATACAAAATCAAAATGTATGACAGCTATAAATTCTTCATTTCATTCACTGTATGCGAGAAATGTTAAAAAGATGGATAAATCAAGCCTTTGAATTTCCGATCAATTTCCTTTTTAAAAAAGTACAAAACAAAGTTAACGATGGGAAATATTCTCAAGAAATTACCTCCCACTCACTAGTGATGTTTGAACTATTCCTACGACAAATTTTCTATTTCCCCGCAAATTATGTGTCTTGCAACGCAAAGAAAAAGATTAAATCAACAAGAAGTTAAATCATTCTAATTTTGCTGTTGATATGTCTTGCTGATAATTCGCGTTTCTTTTCTCTTATGTTTCCTAAATATGAATATAAATTTCCCTAAACAGTTATCCTGTACGAAAATAAAGAGGGGAGAGCAATTAAAATGAGTTAAAGGCTTTCAAGGAGTTATCAGATTTAAAGTAAAAATTGCTGGCAACAAATAATTAAAAGTGAATTATAGAGCTATTGTGCCACAAATAATTTAAGAGATTCTTGCTTCTGAGAAACTTTGAAATGTGAGCCTGAATTTATGTTGATTGTTTTGTTTTGTGAAGGTTATAGTTTATAGTAAATTATTTTTTTAAAGCTGAAATGAAAAACAAAAACTAATGTTCAAAGTAAATGGAGATTATTTTAAGACTTTTTGGGGAGAGGGTGGTGTTGACAGATAAAAGGTATATACATTTGAAAAAAACTAAAGAAAAACGGTGGATAGAATGGCAAGATTTCTCCATATAGAAAAAGCAGTTGCATTATCGGAAGATCTGATTGTAATTAGTAGAAGATGAAGAAGAAAAGAAGAATTTCATTGTCAGAGCGTAACTCCGGGCCGATTGGGTGTGGTATTTTCTACGAATCCAAATACCCTTGTGTTCACACTCCAATTTTAACAAATTTAGACTAACCTGAATGAACGATTGTGAACTTGTTGTCTGTTTTCTATTGTTAAGCACATTCTAAAATTCTCATGGATGATATATTAGAATAAGAAAATACATCAGCAACAATTGTCATCCCTTTTAGCACTAGGTGTTATACAATATATCCACCGATATTCCAAATTCTGGCCAATATCTTGAAGGTATCATAACAATATTCAAGAGCATTTTGTGCTGATGCACGATATAAATATATATTTATGAGTTGTATTCGGAAAGAGTTTTGAAAAAAGAAAATTGTGTTTATTGGTTGGATTTGACAAATAAAATCAATAAACAAAATTATAAGAATCAATGCTTTTAGAAGCAGCTGGGATTCTTTGATTGAGATGATCGTGTTAGGAAATTCTTTACCTTCTTTGCCATTAATGATGGTTTTATTATAATCTGCTATCACAACTTTTATGATTTCTTATTTCATGGTTCATATAAATAAAAAAGTTACTTAACTTTTATCAAGCGCACAATGAAGTCATTATATAAGAGGAATAAGAGTTAGGAATAACCGATTTGTACTATAAAATATCGGAATGCTCATGTAAGAGTAGTAATAAGAAAAAGTATTTTATTATAAATTTTGTATCTGCATTGATATGAATTGAAAGCACTTTGTCCTTTCTTACTCAAAATTTTATAATTATTTTGGACATCAGAATCCAACCAAACAAAAATCACTTTTACCATCTCTATTAATAAGTTCATATATCAAAAACAACATTGAAAAAAATTTAATTCTGGAAGAACATTTCAAATGATTTTATTTATAATACTGCTTCTGAACTTTACTTTTGTTTGTATATTAATTACATCACACATTTTCTTATAAAAATATTATTTTCCACATTTCAATGTCTCTATTCGATTTCGTTATCTTAAATAATATAAAATACCTATTTATTTTTTTCTCAATTAATCCTTTCCAAATATCTTTAACTAGAATAAGTAAATATTTTTTATAGAAAATAAGACTGTCAAAGCATTACTTCAATCATTGCTGTAATTTGAAATTACAAATACAGTTAACCTCTCTGAATAAAAAAGGTTGATTTGGAGATAATTTTAATAAATGATGAATGCATGCCTGTTGAATAGTTTATATGGCAAGAAACCCGTTTTGCATTTTATTTACTTAGTAGTAAATTTGACAATATTAATAACTGAAAATGTCTGATAAACCTGAATTAATTTAATGTAAGTAAATGCATCACCCAGAATATCATGAATGCATATCTAGTAAACAAAATATTGTGTTAGATGAGTTATCAATTACAAAGCAAGTAAGAAAAATTCAAAAATAAGATTAACTGATACAAAAGAAAGAGAAATAATTTGTATCTTTGTAAAATAATTTCTTACCATGAATATTGCCATAGGATAAAAGATTTTAAAATCAGACCAACGGGATTGCTTTTGTTTCTTCCAGCGGCTGATGAACAATTTACTTACTGAAGTTTGCAGATCTTCAACAACGTTAAGACTTTTTTTAATTGTTTTATCCGGCTAATAATCAATTGTATAGTCAATTGAAAATTATTCAGTCTGAGGTTAACATTATTATTAGGAATATCATCAGTTGTAGATGATTGTTTTTCATTGTTTACGTTATCCTAAGGGATATCGTCAATTGAAAACAAATCAATTTCATGTTAATGTTATAATTAAGGATATCGCCAATAGCAGATGATTAATTTTCATTGCTAATGTTATTAAGAGGGATATAGTTTATTGGTATAGTTTGAAATTTAGCATGAGTGAGTAGTTTAAATGGACTATACGTTTTCTATAATTATATATATGGAATCTATTAAATTATGTATAAAAATATTGTGAGTAATTCCTATCTCCGTCCTAATTATTGTACTTAACAGTCCCACTTTAATTCAAAATCCTAAGTTTTGCAGTTAAATGAGGACTCTCACACGCCATTCAAGAATGTAAATTGTTTTGGTTTTTCATTTATATATTTATTTAATTAAGGTTTTAAAAATGTCTGAAAAGTTGTAAGAAGATGAAAATTAATTAATTGGAGAGTTCAACATAAAACAATTGTATACAAATTCATTTTTTTCCGAGCTATAAACAAGTCTGACTTTCTTTGCAGAGTGCAAAGGGTTAAATATGGAATTTTAAAAAATCTTTTATATTTGAGAAGATATTATTGATGTCCTTGTACATTTTCCTTGATGAGAATTAACCGGAAAGGAATTTAATGCTATCACTGCAAAGCAACAATTCTATGAAAATCTAAAACAACAGCATCAATGGGCAAGGGTAAATTTAATTCTTGAAGCTAAATAGAACTTCAGAGAGAATAAAAATGTACTGATTAACTACAAAGCACAAAAAAATAATATTTTCTAACATGTATTAAAAAGAGACATGGCTTTGTGGAAGTACGTGATTTATTCGCGGGTAAATATCTCGATATTTTGTATATGTATTTGCAATACTTAAGAGTATCTAAATTCAGAATATAAAATTGCAATCAAATGATATATTATAATCAGAAAAAGTTTTTCGAAGTCACGTTCCACCATTTTTTGATTGGGTTATCTCAATTTTATCCCAGTTCAATTCTTCAAAAAATCCCCATTTTATTTTGCAGAAGATTACTTATAGCGAAAATATATATATTGAAAATATGCAGTGACTGATCCTTTAAAAAATAAATTATTTATTCGAAGGTTTCTATTTGTCTGATTACCTGCTTTTTAGAGCAAAAAAAGAAAGAAAAATATTTCTAGATTAAAAAGACAAAAAAATTCTAGATTTTCAGGCAATTTTTTTGAACATGATTTGTTTCGCGTTAAAAAAAGGATTTTTTGTGTGTGGCATTTCATTTACTTTCCAGTGCTCTAGAGCTTCGCAAATATGTATAACAGTTATTTCCAGATACATCATACGTTTTTTTATGTTTTGGAGACTTCTGAACTCAATTATCAATTAATCATAAATTTAAATAAATTTTATATTTCTTTTCTTGCAGTTTTGTCACCTGATACTCGTAATATTATTACTTTTCATGATATATTTATGCTCATTGAAAGGAATTATGAATACTGAAAATAGAAAAATGATCATTTCCTTTATGACAGTAATAAAAGTGTTAGTATGAGATCGATTTCTGTAAGTTAATTAATTAATTTTCTTAATCTATTCTTACAATTTTTTTCCATCAAATGTGTTTTGATTAGTAATCTTCATTTTCAGTCAGAAAATAAATTTAGTTTATTCATTAATACACATTTTATTTTTTATTTTATTTTCCTAAAGAAAAAAATGTTTATTAACGATTTATGACTGACAAATTATATAGATTTTATCTTCTTAGATTCATAAGCAATTTTAAATACATTCTACTCTGGAAATAGGTCATAAAAAAGATTATTAACAAATTCTGCACTCCTTCTTCTTTCCTTTCTTCACATCAGAATAATTGGGATGGAGCTGCAATTTCACAGTTTTGGACTGGAGAATCTGGATTTATTC